>PISW01014309.1:0-21778 GCA_004023785.1 Mungos mungo
TCCTTCCTTCCCTCCTTCCTTCCTTCCTTCCTTCCTTCTTTCCTTCCTTCCTTCCTTCCTTCCTTCCTTCCTTCCTTCCTTCCTTCCTTCCTTCCTTCCTTCCTTCCTTCCCTCCTTCCCTCCCTCCTCCCTCCTCCCTCCTCCCTCCTCCCTCCCTGACTTCCGTCCATCCATCACGCATGCATTCATTCATTCTCCCACAAACTCTCACAGTTTCCGTGCCCCCTCCTCCACCCACTCGTGATCTTCCAACCCTCCCTCTGTGCTCAGCTTAGCGACAAGCGTGAGGATGCCCTCCCGGGCTTCGGGGTTCCTGATCTGGAGGTGGGGGTGGGGGTTTGGGGTTAGACACACTCAGGGTCATCCTCAAGAAGGAGGTGATGTCTCAGGATGTCCGGAGCCTTGTTTCTCGGGCTCCCCTTGGGGGCTTGCTAACCAGCCGGCTGGGGAGGTGGACTGACTCAGATGGCTTCCCCTGTGTCTTGGGTCGGGGTCTGAAACAGTGGGAGACGTCGGCGTCACTGGGGTGGGAGTCCATGTCTTCTCTCTGGCTGGCTGCTCCCAGCTGGACGGGAGGGACCATTCTGCAGGGAGGTGTTCCGGGGACCCTGGAGCCCCAGAGCCCATCAGACCCTTCCTCCTCAGTTTCTCACTCAGTCAGATAAAACGCACCGAATTTCAGTTTGGGGAGAATGGGGAAGGGGGCCCACGTCCGGGCCGCTGCGGTCTCTGAGTCCTGGATGTCCTTGGCCAGCTCGCTCTGGGTCATTGGGCCTCAGGCACCGCAGGCTCAGGGGCTTAGGGGCTGGGCCCTTCTCCACCTTCCTGGGTTTGCCACAGTCACAAACGAGAGCACTGCTCAGTGCCCCACGGGACGTGCAGGCCTCCGTCCTGCTGGGCACAGCAGTAGCCAGGGGAGGCTTGGCCAGCCCTGCCCCTCTGAGGAATGTGCTGCTGGCTCCACACGGCCCCTGGGCAGAGGCAGGTGGCAGATACCCAAGTGCCTTTGGTCTTGGCTCGGAGACCCACACTTCCCAAGAGTGTCCTGGCGAGGCAGGAAGGAGGGCTGCCTGGAGGAAGCGGCTCTAGGCTCCAGCCCGTCTCTCCCCAGCCGGTGCCCACAGCTGGGAGGGCAGAGCCTGGGAGTGCACAGGAGCTGACATCCGCCGCAAGGGGCCACACAGCTGTGGCTGATCCTGCACAAAGGCCTTTAATGAAGCTCTGGCCCCACCTGGCCATGGGGGTATGTCACAGAGCTTAAGGGGGAGGGGGAGGGAAGAAGGAAGTGGGGTGGCTGTGTAGCACCCCGCTGCTGGGAGATGTGGGTGGCTTGGTGCTTCCTCTTGACGGTGCCACCTGGTTGGTGTCGGAGGGGTCTGAGGGGTCTGGGACCAGCTCGCTCGGGCCCTATGGACTCAGGGGACTGGGGCTGGCCACCCTGGGGCCACACAGGCCCCTTTAACCTTCCAGCCCCAGTTGGAAAAGCCCAGAGAAGAACCTTCCTAAAGCAAATCATAGAATTTCCACGTCAGGAGGGGCCCTCGGAGTCTCTCGATGGGTGCTCATTCAGTCTCTATTTGAATACCTCTAGGGATGGAGAACTCACTTCCTCTAAAACTCATCACTACTTCTCTGGAGTCCAATCTGCTCTCTTGCACACCTTCGACTTCTGCTCTTGTTCTGGCCGCTGAAGGGTTTGCTCAGCCGCCCCTCCCGCCCTCCTGCCTCCCTCCCTCCCTCTGCCTGGAGGTAGCTGGCTGGTAGAAGAAGCCGCCACTTCCTCTTCTCCAAAGGAGAAACCACCACACACACCTCAGATAGCTTGAGAAGATTAAATCTCATTTACTGTGCGCAGAGCACTTCATGCGCAGCAAGTGTTCGGCACACATTGACTCCCTCTCTTCCTTTCTTTCTCTGGAAAGTTCTCGTGTTCCCAGCCCCAGAGTAGCGCTTTCTTCAGGGAAAATGTCCTCTTGGTTTTTAAAATTCTTTCCCTTTGTCCTGGTCTGTGCCCTTCCCCCCCGCCTGCCTTTTTTTTGGTCAATGCTCTTTATATATGATGGCTCTTGGAATTATGAATCATTTCTTCATTCATCAAATACATATTTCCCCTCAACAAGTAGATTTTTGAGCTCCCACTATGTGTCCAATAGGAAGTGGACATGAGAAATGGTGCTCCAGACTGAAGAGGTTGCCAGGGGAACCTTGTACAAACATCTAGAACATTCACCCAGGTCATGTTGATCATTCTCTGGTGCTGGGCTCTGGGACCACAGGGGTGGCCTCTGTGCCGAGAGCCAGTGGGCAGCTGGCAGACTCCCATGGGGCTGCTCGGGAGCGGCTGCTGTTACGAATGTGGGGTCTCCACGTCTCCACGGGCCCGTCAGGTTATGCCTGTCACGCTCAAAGTTGACCCAGGGGCCAAATTTTGGGACACGGTGCACCTGAATGTTATGTTTCTTCTTTCACCCATCTGTGAAGGCAAGTTAGTGGATGTGTGACATTCCCTTCCTGCTTCAGGTACGTCTGACCCACGTAGAGTGTGCGCAATATGCACGGAATGAACGTTTCTGCCCACTCGGTTGGTGATTCCAGGGGGCAGAGATAAAAGGAGCTGAAGATGCGATGAGGCCATGTTGGTCTCTCTTGTCTCTTAAAGATTCACAGACACATCCTGGCTGAACTCTGTGTTGCCTGGATCCCGGATACTCAAATCCTGGTCCACGGACCAGCAGCCCAAAGCCACCCGGGAGCTCTCTGGAAATGCAGACTCTCAGGCGCCTCCCAGAACCGCCGAATCAGAACTGCACTTTCATGAGATCCCCAAGAGACTCATGTACACGTTAACGTTGGAAACCATTGGTACAGGGCAGAGGTTGGCAGATTTTCCTGTACGGGACTGGAGAGTAAATGCTTTTGGCTTCGAGAGCCAACAGCCGCTGCTGTGTCTGCTGTGCTCTGTCTTTGTGGGGTGGAAGCAGCCATAGGCGATATGTAAATGAGTGGGTGTAGCTGTGTTCTAATAAAACTTTATTTCCCAAAACAGGTGTGGTCAGATTTGGCCTGTTGGCTGTCCTTGGCTGATGGTGTATCCCCAGGAGCGGAAGGGAGGATCTTAGGGGTGCTTGTCTTCAACCCTGATATTCGCCAACGTGTTCTGCAGAGTGGCACTGCCAATTTGCAGTCCTTGGCATGGAAACGAATTTTGTTTTCTGCCAACTCTCGGTTGGTTGATTTTTGCCTGTTTGTCGGGGGAGGTAGTGGTGGTGTAAAATGGTTTAACCTGTGTTTTTTTGTTAAACATCTTTTCCAAAATTGGTTGGCTCCTTGGGTTCCTCTTCTATGAATTGGCTGTGCTGTCAGAATAGGTGCCTTTTTCTTGTTGATTTCTCAGAACTCTTTGTATATTCCAGATACGTAGCCTTTGCCACGTATGACCATCACAGACTTTTCGTCTGACTTGTCTTTTCATCTCATTCCCGGGGTGTTTTATTTCAGCAAAAGTTGGAAAATGGCATGTATGCACATTTATCAATCTTTTTTTCTCTGGTTTGTACATTTTTCTTGCTTAAGGATCCTTTTGTGTCTCAAGGTCATGGATATAGTCTCTTAAATGTTCCTCTAAATGTTCCCAAGTTTTACGCTTCACGTGGAAGTATTTAGCCCAGCCTCCTTCTGTCTCTCATTCTGTTGCATAATGTGCCATTATTTGAACTTCCTTGATCAGAAGAATCACTTAGAGGTGCTCATTTCATTATGGGCCTCTTGAATCAGACTTCCCAGGAGACAGGCTTTGAGTCTGTATTTCTTACTAGCACTGAGGTGACTCTTATGTCGGGGAAAAGATGACGCCATGCTGAGCAGATGGGTTCGGGAGGGCGAGCCCCCGTCCTGGCTGGGCGGCCCCGTATCCACTACGGGCCTCTCTTATCTGTAAACAGGATTCCAAAGGCTTCTTGCGAAGGTTAAGTGAGAGGCAGTCCATCTACGGCTTGGCACAGGGCCCTTCCGCTGGGAACTGGATTATTTCTCCCCATGGAGACTCTAATGCTATTTCTGGTTCTGTTTTGTTCGCCAGGCACATCGGGGCTTAGCTTATGGTTCAGCTAGAACAACTATTCATTCATTTGTTTGAAAAATTGATTTACTCACGCAGCAGATATTTATTGATCATATACCGAGTTCAAGGCACAGGAAAGAGCAGGAAAAAAAAATAGATGTGGTTTGTGCCTCCACAGTGCTGGCCGCCCAGTTGGGGAGACAGATAAGTAAAGGAGAAAAGGAGCATCCATGTGGTAAGTATCATGGAGGAAAGAGATGAGGGTGGGGGAGCTTGGAGAGGCAGCGGTGGGCGTGTTACAACAACTGAAACAGGAAGGGGGGTCCCTTTTCTTGCTGAGAAGGTGATATTTGAGCAGAGGCTTGAGGGATCCGCGCATGTGCTGGAGGAAGATCCCTGCCCAGGCGCGAGAGAGCAGCCCGTGCTAAGGCCCTGGGGCAGGTCTGTGCCTCATGAGAAATATGGAGGAGGCCCGTGGGGGCCGAGACAAGAGCGAGCGAGGGGGAGGGAGGGAGGTGAGGACAGGCAGGCGACGGGGCAGGTCATGCAGAAACTGTGGGTCGTGGCTTTTTCTGTAAGCGGCTGGGGGTGCCGGGGAGTTTCTGAGCGTATTTCTGCTGTAACTGTCCCTCCCCCCACCCCGCTCCATCCTGTGGTGTGTGAGGCTGAGAGAAAATAAATAAACCCACCGCATCGGTGCAGGGGAGCTGGCTCCCATCTGAGAAAGGGGGTGACTGACCACACTGTCAGTGCTCGTCCCCCCGCAGGCCGCCGCGCCGCCTTCCCTCGGAACCTGGTGCTCCTTCTGTCCCCGCTTCTGGCTCTTTCTGCCATCTGAGGGGTGGGCAGGTGGGGATTTGTGCTACCTTCCACCAATAATCACTTAGACAAACGTGGGGGGACGACAGGCGCGTGTAGGGGACGCCGGGTGGTGGGGGAGGTCCACGAGGAGGGGTCGGGGCAGAGCTGGGGCTGAGTAACCAGGAGGGCTGGGGACAATCTGGGGAGAAGGTGGCTCTGGCTGGGACAGCAATTTTGTCTCGCTTGCTCTCTGCAGAAGGCTTCCGTATCATTATCCTCATTGACAGACGGGGAGACTGAGGCTCCGAGCGGTACACGCCTTGTCCGAGTCATGCCGTGCACCGCTGTGCCCGCCACGGCCCGCGTTCTCTCCCAAGAGCTCTGCCTCAGATCTTAGCACCTGCTCTTCCCTCCGCTGCAGTGCTTTTCCCTGCATTAACTTAGCCTGACTCCTTTTCCTTCTTCGGGTCTTGGCTCAAACGCTCCGTTCTCAGGAAATGCTGTCCCTGAACCCCCACGCTCGTATATCTCTGAGTATTTGCATTGGATCCCTGCACACAGTAGGTGCTCAGTGGGGCTCATTGCTGAATGAGCAAACCACGTGGACAGGAAAGCTGACTCTGCCCGCGACAGCTTGGACTGCAGTTGGGTCCAGTGTCAGCGGGTCGGAGGGTCTCTCCCTGCAGGAGGACGGAGGGCCCAGGGCACGGGGAGCCTCTCTGTTGTGTCCACTCCAGGGTCCGTGGTGTTTGGGACGGTATGTGGGGCCTGTCACACAGTCGGTGGGTGACAAGGCCTCTCTAATGGAATCGAGGTTTGACAAGGAACCAGGGGCCATACTGTGGGGCAGAGGGAGACCAGGGAGAGGGACACTATTCCCGGGTGGCTCCTTCATTCATTCCCTCCTTCATTCACTCACTCACTCACTCATTCATTCATTCACAACTTTCCAGAGAGAATGAAGCCAATTCCCCACCTGTTGGCTCCTGCCCTTTTGAGAACAAGATGGGCCAACTCCGAGTGAGCGAGTAGAGGGACAGGATGTGTCAGACGCTGCTGAGGGCTGTGAGCTGATAAGCAGGACCCTGGGGCAGTCAGGGACTGGGGGGGCGGTGGTGGTGGTCAGGGACGCGCCCCTGGAGGACATTTGGACTGAGTCCTGGAAAACACTCTTGAAAGAAAACCGCAAGCCCCCAAAGGCCACATGTTGTACGATCCCCATGATAGGAAGGTTCCAGGAGAGGCAGAGACAGAGCCGTGCCAGTGGCTGAGGGGCTGGGTGCTCGGTACGGCGTTTCCTCCGGGGGGGATGAACCTGTGGTCGCCTGGTGAATGCACCAGACGTCACTGAACTGTTCACTGTGAAATGCTGCATGTTTTTATAATTACTTTTTTAAGATTTTATCTTTTGAAGGAATTCCTACACCCAGCATGGGGCTCAAACTCACAGCCCCGAGATCAAGAGCTGCGGCTCTACTGACGGAGCCGGCAGGGGCCCCTAAAATGGTGAATTTTATGTTGTGAGAATAGCACCTCGATTTCAAACAATGGGAGTGAGTCAGCCATGCCCGGAGGACGGAAGGCACATGGGCGTCTGGGAACCAGGAGGGAGAGAGAGACCAGGGACCCGTCAGCAGGCTTGAGGGACGCAGGAGGAGAGGCCCCAGACGGACCCCCGATCGACCCCAGCCTGGACACACGCCCTCGGGGGGCCTGGGGGAGGCAATCCTGCCACCCTGCCTTTGTGGGGTGCCTGGATGACCGGGGCAACACGCCCGGGCCCTCCTGGGTGGGGGTCACTCACATGCGTGTGCACACACACGCTGTAGCCTGGGTGTGCACGTGTGTCACGACCCATGCACGGACACGTGTGTGCTTAGGGACCTGAGTGTAGCGCCCGCACCCACACTTGTGCGAGAGCCTGGGTATGCAGGGGTCTCCCCATAGGTGGCCCCCTCCCCCTGCCAGAGAGTGGGGTGGGCTGCAAGCTCAAAGGTATGTGAGGATGAGGGGAGGGGGCCCCCATCGCCCCCTCTCTCCCCACTGCTGTGGGCCCTGGGGGCTCCCCCAGCCTCCCCTCCCCTCCTCCTACTGTAAATTCTGAGAAATCCTGTCTGTGGTTTGGCCTTGCCGCTCCCCCTCCCTCTGTCAGGGCTGTCCTGGCCACTGTCTTCCTGTCTTGGGGCCTGGGTGGGGGCTGTGAAGAGGCAAGGAACTGCCCCCCTCCCACAGCCTGGGTCCCCAGACAGAGGGAAGAGGGCTCTCCACGGCTTCTGAGCCTCACGTCCCCTCTCTGGGCCTCAGTTTCCCCTTCTGCGGAACGGAGATAAGAGGTTGGTGCCTCGGAGGGAGGGGTGAAGGAGGGACATTGGCCAGCGGTTCGTGTCTGGCAGGTAGGGAGGGCCTGATGCGGGCTAGCTATCATCATGCACTTCCGGCCTCTACTCTCCCCGCCCAGCCTCCGTACCTTTGTCCTCTGTGCTCCCCAGCGCAGGTGCCCGCACTCCTGTCCCCCTGCACAAACCCAGGGGTCATTCAAATCCCAGTTCTTCGGGAGCCAGGGAGAGGAGTGGCACCACCGGGGGCTGGGACGCAGGGAACCTGGGTTCGAATCTTGGCTCTGCCATGGACAGGGTGGACGGCCTCCCGTGGGTTGCTATGGGGCCCGGTGCCTCGGTTTCCCCAGTCTGATGCTTTGTGGATCTAAGCCTCACTGCTCAACGGCCTTCTGGTGCCCCCCACCCTCAGCTTACTCTACCTCTGCGGATGCTGGCACACCTTCCTTGGCCGTTACAGCCACAAACTGCGACGCTCTTGGAGTTTATGGTGCAGGAGTTTTTGGAGACCCTACAGAGACCTGCCTCTGATGTCCGCTCTGCGCCCTGATCCCCGAAAACGCAGCTTGAATCTGCCCACTTCCCAACTTGGTCACCAGCTCACATCGCCTCAGAGTTGCCTCGGATCGGGTTGGTTGCCCTGATGTGCCCTGACCCTGCTCTCAGTCCTTCCATGGCTCCCTATTGCTCCTGGGGGGAAAAAAATTCAAAGCCTTCCCTGCAGCTGGGAATGAAAATGAATCAGGAGAGCTTTTGTTCAAAAGGACAAAGGAGAGAAACCTCCTCTGACCAGGAGGTCTGAAGCCTGTCAGGAGTTAGGCACCAAGTGGGTTTCTTTTACAGAGAGGACTGAATATGGACGCAGAGAGCCGGGCGTGGGGAGGTGGGCGGCCCCCTGGGCCCGGCCTATTCTCTGGAGGGGCTGTCTGTTGGCTCAGGTGAGGGACGCCTAAGGCCAGGGCCCTGGGGAGAGGGGAGGAGCTTAGCCAAAGTTTGGTTAACAAGCTTTGTGTTTCAGAGGTGCCCAGTGGCTCGGTCGGTTGAGCGTCTGACTCTTGGCATCGGCTCAGGCTGTGATCTCGAAGTCGGGGGACTGAGCCCCACGTCGGGCTCTGCGCTGAACGGAGCCTGCCTGGGATTCTCTCTCTCCCTCTCTCTCTGCCCCTCCCCGCCACGCTCGCTCTCTGTGTCTCAGAATAAAGAAATCAACTTAAAATAAAAACAGGCGTTGTGTTCTGATGGGTCAGGTGTGGCAGGCAGTTCGGTGGACGGCGGACGGCAGATTGGGAACTGGGAGGGTCTGCCTCTGGCCCTGTCCTGGATAAACAAGGAAATCCGCACTGGGATTCTCAGGAGACAGAGCAGCGGGGTGCGAGCGGGTGATGTATGTGTGCATCTGTCCGTGGTCCTACATTCTATCTCGCTCTCCATAGATCTGTAATCTATATAGTACCTATATCTATTGATCTCTAGAGACATATTTAGATCTATAGATATTTATAGATATCTCTATATATCGTATGGCTACAATGTCTGTGTATTAAATACTAGATATTTATGGGGCGCCTGGGTGGCTTAGTCGGTTAAACATCCGATTTCAGCTCAGGTCGTGATCTCGCGGTTCATGGATTCGGGCCCCACATCAGGCTCTGTGCTGACAGCTCAGAGCCTGGAGCCTGTCTTCAGAGTCTGTGTCTGCCTCTCTCTCTGACCCTCCCCTGCTCACGCTGTTTCTCCCTATCTCTCAAAAATAGATAAAAAACATAAAAAATTTTAAATATTAGATATGTGTAAATCTATATCTATTTATCTACATGCCAGGCTATAGATATCTATCTAGACAGACAGATCTATAGCCCGATAAGCATCTATATCTACCATCTATCTAGAGGTATACGCGTAGCCTGGCGTAGCTCTGTATTTAAGGAATTGGTTATGGAATTATGGAGGCTGTCAAGACCTAAGATTACAGGGTGAGTCAGCAGGCTCAGAGGAGCTCAGAGCTCAGTCTCAGTTCAAGTCCAAAGGCTGAAGGAAAAAAAAAGCCAACGAGCCAGTCTAGGGGCTATCGAGAAGGTAGGATTCTCTCTTATTCTTATTTTTGGTTCAGGCCCTCAGCTGATTGGACGAGGCCCACCCATGTTCGGCCCACTCAGTCTCCTGATTTAAGTGATGATCTCATCCCCAAACACCCTCACCCTCACGGAGAACACCCAGAATCATGTTTGAGACACGATTTGACACATGTCTGACACATGATATTCAGTCAAGTTGACACATAAAACTTACCATCACAGGGGGCACACGGGAGTCTAAGTCGTATGTGGGGGGCTGTTCCTGGCAACAAGCAATTTCCCAGAACACGAAGGGTGGGGGTGTTCCCTAATCTTCTCTGCTTCCTAAGATCATGAAGCTTGGGTAAAGTTCAAGATTGTCATAGCCTGTAAGGCCCTCGCCACCCGCCCCATCCCCTCCCTGCTCTCACCCCCTCTCTCTCTCTCCCCGCCTCTGCCGTGTTTCCCAAACACACCAGGCTGGTTCTGCCTCCAGACCTTGACCCTCGTGGTTCCTTCTGCCTAGAATGCTCTTCCCTCCCCTTCTCAGGTCCTCTGTGACCACCAGGCACATCGCCCTATTGCATTTTCTACAGGGCATTTCCCCCCCCCACAATCTAAAATTCTTATTTCTTTTTTGCATTTATGGTCTTTCTTCTACTGGGCAGGGAGTTCTGAAATCACCAGCAGGTAAGTGTCAGTTGAGAACCTACTGCCTGCCAGTTCCGGCCTCTTCTTGGAAGTCGTCACGGATTAGGTCACACACACAGACAGAATGTATAATCCTGATACATGTTTGGTTGGGCTGCAGCCTGGTGCTGGTGAGCCTGACCCACCTGGGGGGCCATGCGGGGCTTCCCAGAAGTGAGATCAGAAGTGGGGATAGGCATCAACTATGGGAAGAGGAGGAAAGACAGTGTTCTGGGTGGAGGGGAGAGCGCGTGCAAAGGTCCTGAGGTGGGTGGGGAAGTGCTGAGGCATGCAGGTATGGAATGCACTGGGGAGGGCCCGTGAGGGGTTAGCAGGGCTTGGGTCCAGCTGCCAGTGGGATGCTGGGAAAATCATTTAGCCCCAGGGCTATAAGGAACCAACAAAGGGTCTTGAGTAGGAGAAGGGCATGGTCAGATTTGCTTCTTATAGAAGAAATTTCCTGAGGTTTCGGGGTGGGGAGAGACTGGAAGGGGAAGGTGGGGACACTGGCTGCCCGTGGGGAGACGGGGGTAGCAACGTGGCCTGCATGGCAGGCATGGGCTGGGGAGAAGGGGGTGCACAGCAAGGCCCAGGAGGCAAGATGAGCCCCCCCAGCTGGGCCAGCTCCACGCCCCGCGCTGTGGCTTGGGTTAGCCAGGCATCAGCTGGGTTTGGGGAAATCAATTAGCTCCTTATATGGAGCTCTGTCACCAGCACAGCCCTCCTTCCCTTTCCTTCTCCACATCCTGCGCCCCATCTGTCCAGCAAAGTTTTGGGAGGCCCCGGGACGGCTGACGGTGAGGGTGTAGGGGTGTGTGTGCTTGAAAGGCTCTGCTAAAGCCAGAATTCCCTGCCCATTGGGAATCACGTTCTTTCTCCCCCCGTGCAGGGGTGAGGGTGCGCCCAGCTGCGGGTGGCCCCCCGTGGGTGGGGGCCGTGGTATGGGCGATTTCCTGGTTTCCGCGGGAAGCGGGCCCTGCAGCCGTGGTCTCGAGGAGCCTGATCTTCCGGCCTCTCCTTCCTGGGCCGGCCTCACGCAGGGTGGTCTCAGCCCCCCAGCACACCCTCCGTCCACAAGGCTGGCATGAGGGCAAGGTAAGTGAGGCACCCCTCCGAGTCAAATTCCAGGGGGATCCAAACCTGAGTCATCAAAGTGAGTGATGTTTCCTTTTTTCAATTGACACATGTTTGGGACGCCTGGGTGGCTCAGTCGGTTAAGGGTCAGACTCTTGATTTCGGCTCAGGTCATGATCTCACGGTTCGTGAGTTCGAGCCCCGCGTTGGGCTCTGCGCTGGCAGCACGCATCCTGCTTGGGATTCTCTCTCTTTCTGGCTTTCCTCACTCAGGCTTGTGTGCTCTCTCTCAAAATAAATAAATAGGTAAATAAGGACAATGAATGGACGTATGTTTGATACATGACATTGTGTGGATTTAAGGTGCCCGCATGTTGATTTGATACATTTATATGTTGTCCTACCACTGCCTTTGCGCGTAATTAGCACCTCTCTTAGGTTCACATAATTGTCCTTTCTTCTTGGTGGTCGGAGTAATTAAGTTCTAGTCTCTTAGCAAGTTGGGTCCCATGCTCGCCGTGCTGTGTGTCGGGTCCCGTGCTCGCAGTGCTGTGTGTTAAGTCCCGTGCTCACGGTGCCGTGTGTCGGGTCCCGTGCTCGCAGTGCTGTGTGTTGGGTCCCGAAGGCTCCTGAGGCAGGTCACACATCAGGGCAGTTTGTTGGCTATCGAGATCGTCTCTCAAACCATAAAGTTCGCCTTTTGAAAACCTGCAAGTCAGCGGTAGTTGACCCAAGGCCGGGCAGCCGTCACCCGCATCTAGTTCCAGAACATTTCTATCACCCCAAAAGGAACCATACCCCAAGTCACTTCCTGTTCCTCCCTCCCCCAGCCCCTGGCATCCATGCAATGTTAAAAAAAAATCAAAATTAATGCAAAAAAAGTCCCCTTATGAGCAAAGCTGTCACATTTTATTTTTATTTATTAAAATTTTATTTATTTTTGTAGTTTGTTGTCAAGTTGGTTTCCATATAACACCCAGTGCTCCTCCCCAGAAGTGCCCCCCTCCATGACCACCCCCCCTCACCTCCCCCATCAGCCCTCAGTTCGTTTACAGTATTTAAGAGTCTCTCATGATTTGCCTCCCTCCCTCTCCCTAACTCTTTTTTCTCCCCTTCCCCTCCCCATAGTCCTCTGTTAGGTTTCTCCTGTTAGACCTATGAGTGCAAACATATGGTATCTGTCCTTCTCTGCCTGACTTATTTCACTTAGCATGACACCGTTGAGGTCCATCCACTTTGTACAAATGGCCAGATTTCATTCTTTCTCATTGCCATGTAATACTCCATTGTATATATATACCACATCTTCTTGATCCACTCATCAGGTGATGGGCATTTAGGCTCTTTCCATGTTTTGGCTATTGTAGAAAGTGCCACTATGAACATTGGGGTACTTGTGCTCCTGTATGTCAGCACTTCTGTATCCCTTGGGTAAATCCCCAGCAGTGCTATTGCTGGGTCATAGGAGAGTTCTATGGATAGTTTTTTGAGGAACCTCCACACTGTTTTCCAGAGCGGCTGCACCAGTTTACATTCCCACCAACAGTGTAGGAGGGTGCCTGTTTCTCCACATCCTCACCAGCATCTATAGTTTCCTGTTTTGTTCATTTTAGCCACTTTGGTGTGAGGTGGTATCTCAGTGTGGTTTTGATTTGTGTTTCCCTGATGATGAGTGATGCTGAGCACCGTTTCATGTGCCTGTTGGTCATCTGGATGTCCTCTTTGGAGACATGTCTGTTCAGGTCTTTTGCCCATTTCTTCACGGGATTATTCATTTTTTGGGCATGGAGTTTGGTGAGTTCCTTGTAGATTTTGGATACTAGCCCTTTATCCGATATGTCATTTGCAAAAAGTTTTATTTATTTTTGAGAGAGTGCAAGCAGGGGTGGGGTAGGGAGAGAGATAGGCAGAGGATCCAAAGTGGGCTCCGGGCTGACGGCAGCAGGGCTCAAACTCACGAACTATGAGATCATGACCTGAGCTGAAGTTGGACGTGCAACTGACTGAGCCCCCCAGGTGGCCCAAAGCTGTCACATTTTAACACACAGATGAGCATGGATGCCCCCCTGTGCCCGTGTCCCTGGCCTGCCCACCCTCATCCTACCCAGTCTGTGCTTTGCCTGGTGGGATGGCCCCACCTCCTGCAAATACATGCATCCCTGGGCCCCCCAAAGAACAGAAGGTCTGGACCTGGGGCCAGACCCTGGCAGTGACGTGGTGGGTCCTCTTTTTGTTTAAACCCGTGGTGGCCAGCTGACTGGCTGACTGGAGGGCTTGGGGCCGTTTCTGGCGCTCTCTAGGTCAAACAGCAGCCCCACCACCATCTATTTGGCCCCAACTGTATACCAAGCCCATTAGGTTCTTATGCATTACTAGAACTGGTTTTATGAAATTATTTGCACGGGGCATTTGCATTGTAGAACATTCCAATACATTAATACCCAGAGTAAATGTGAAAGCCTGCCCCCCCTTACGCAGCCCCAAAGACGACGCAGCTTCCGATGTGTCCTTCCACACTTCCCAGAGCACCCGTGTTGTGCACTGATGCCACCCTCATTTTACAGGTGCATATCGAGTGAGGCTCAGAGAGGTCAGGTCACTTGTCCAAGGCCACAGAGTACGTGAGGAGCTGTGACTCGAACGCAGGCCTGTCTGACTCCAGTTCAGCAAAGGAGAAGGAAGGACCCTCACATAGGAGGATTCCTCTAAGCTCAGCTGAAATCCTGGGTCATTCATTCAGTCGTTCAACAAACAGCTCCTGGACTTGACTCAGCGCCTGGTGCGTGGGTCCTGGGGGGGGGGGACGCCTTTCATGAACAAAGTATCAAATTAAGGCAGAGATCAGCGCTGGAGCTGCCTGGCTGGATGCCAGAGGAACATAAAGGAAACACCCATATTAAAAATACATATATATAATCACATGATTCAAAATCTGACCGCTTCCAACGGGCAGGCAGTGGGAAGCCCCCTGCTGGCCTTGATCCCAGGTGACCCTCCCAAGAGCATCATCACTCAGTGGAGGTACTCTTGCCCCCCAGCGGGTAAAAATTAGTTCTGGAGGGGGGTGGGGAAAATGCATTTTCATGTCTAAAGCACAGATACACATAGGACTATAATCTGACACACAGTCGGTCTGTGCTGTTAAACTTTCATGGGGGATGATGAGGAAAAAAATGTCTAATAGTGGTTGCGCCTTGGGACGGGACTTGGGGAAACTTCTAGAAAAAGCCACAATTCAGGTCCCTTGTGAAATCTTCCAGACATGTGCTGTGTATTTTCAAGCAAACCTCCACGTACCCATTTTACAGTCATGAAGCGTTTATGTCTGAGGACCTAACTTTAACCTGTTCCGACGGCCACGGTGCACGGTCGCCACCGCAAGCAGCTGCGGGGCGGAGAACTGCATTCCGACATTTTGCGCAGGAGCCATTGTATCTGACGGAGAAATTCTTGGAAGCGCCATCGCTCGGCCACAGGTGTGTGCATGTGTCATTTAGGTAGTGACTGTGACGTGCCCCACACCGGGGTGGCACCAGCTTCCTTCCTCATCACCAAGGTAAGAGAATGCCAGGCGCCTCACAGCCTCGCCACCGTGGAGAGTTATCAAGCCTTTTGATCTTTGCCGATCTGATGGGTTAAAAATGGTATTATGGTATCGAGTTCATGTTCATTTCCCTTCTGAGGCCGAGCGTCTTCTCCTGGGTGAGAGAACCATGTGTCTTGTTCTGTGAACCCAAGTTTCACATCCTTTGCTAACTTTCCCATTCTCTGTTGTAATATTTTTTTCTCTTATTGATTCTTTCCAAGAGCTCTTTATATATTACGAACATTTTCCCTTTGTGTTACAAGTTGTCGTTTTCTCCATTTGTGATTTGAAAGTTATTTATTATTGGGGTCCCTGGGTGGCTCAGTTGGTTGAGCGTCTGACTCTTGATCTCGGCTGAGGTTTTGATCCCAGGGTTGTGAGTTCAAGCCCCGCGTTGAGCTCCATGCTAGATGTGAAGTCTTCTTAAGAATAAAAAGTGAAAAAGTGAAAAACAAAAAACAAAATGAAACCCACAAAAAAGAAAATAAAACTGTTAATTTGTTTTGTTTTTAATATTGTCATCTGTCTTGATTTTATTCAGGGTGATTTTTACTTTGCAGATTTTTTTGATGTTTACATAAAGTCAACAGCTTCAATTATGCGTTTTATGGGATCTGAGCTTTGTATCTGTACCTTTGACAAGGTGGGAGGTGGGATGGGGCCCTCTGAGGACCGGGAACAGCAAGTGCAAAAGCCCTGAGGTAGGAAGGGGGCTGGGCATGGATCTGAGTCAGGATTCTCCAGACAAAAGGAACCAAGAAGATGCACATGTAAGAAAAGACAGATTTATTTTCTGGAACTGGTCACATGGTTGTGGAGGGTGACATAAAATCTGTAGAGTAGGGGGCGCCTGGGTGGCTCAGTCGGTTAAGCGTCCAGCTTCAGCTCAGGTCATGATCTCACAATTGTGGGTTCGAGCCCTGCGTCAGGCTCTGAGCTGACAACTAGCTCAGAGCCTGGAGGCTGCTTCAGATTCTGTATCTCCCTCTCTCTCTGACCCTCCCCTGCTCGCGCTGTCTCTCTCTGTCTCTCAAAAATAAATTAAAAACATTAAAACAATTAAAAAAAATTTGTAGAGTAGGCTCGAAGGCTGGAGACCCAGGAAGAGTTGCAGTTTGAATCCAAAGGTAACAGTTGTCTGGCAAAATTCCTTCTTTCCTGGGGGAGGTTAGTTTTTGTTCTCTTAAGGCCTTCAACTGATTAGACTATGATGGGGGGTAGTCTGGTTTACTCAAAGTCTATGATTTAAATGTTAATCTCATTGGAAAAAAACCACCTTCCCGGCAACCTCTAGAATGGTGTTTGATCAAATACTGGCACTGTAGCCTAGTGAAGCTGACAGCAAGATTTTACCACTTCTTGTCAACTTGGCAAACACTGATCTTAAACCCTGCTTTTGTAGCACACGATATGAACCCAGGCCAGGAGTGCACACAGCCTGTGCGGGACGGATCCACACTCCAGGGGGGTGTGCAGGCAGGGTCTCCCGTGTCCTCAGCTGCTCCGCAGGGGTGTGCGGGGAGGGCGTGGGGGCAGGCGGAGTGCAGAGGTTTACCTACAACTCCCGGGAGGAGGTGAATTTCCTAACAGCAGACACGAGGGAGCCTGTTCCCTATCGGAGGGGGGGAGGTGTGCCGAGGGGGGGGGCACATGCTATGAGCCAGAAAATTCCTGGTCATGGAAGGTTTGGAGTTGGGGAAGACCTCAGTGTGGTCTAAAGGGGGTGGGGGTTCTGCTTCTCCTCACTTCCTGTAGCATCAGGACCCAGCCTGGCCCACATCCCTTCCGTGTGTGGGGGGGAGGGTGGCTGGCAGTGCCCCGACACTGTGTGGGGTGGGTCTCGCTTGAGGTCGGGGAGGACTGCTGTATTGCAGTCTTTGTGGTTCTAAAACTGATGCCCGGTCCGGGCGCCTCGAGCTTGGAGGTGCTGCCCCCTTGTGGGGAGAATGGGAAGCTGCGCCTCACGACCCGGTAACCTCCTGGGCGGGGCGGCCTTGCCTCTGCTGCTGGAAAGAACCGGGAGGTCTGGGAGGCCTACCGCGGTGGGGTCAGAACCCAGGGTGCGTCGGGGTGGGTCCGGGAGCGGACCGGGCTGGGCCCCGGGTTAAGGCAGGACAGAGCCGGCTGGGTACTGGAAGCTTTAGTGCCGCCGCCGCCCCCCGCAGCCCCTCTCCCCCCGCGCCGCCCGGGTCAGTAGCATTTGCGGTACACGATGTGGGGTCCCTGCTCCTCGTACTGCTCCCGCAGGACCCAGCAGGACTGGAAGGCGCGCAGCGAGGCCAGGATGGACCCCCCTAACCACACGGAGAAGTTTCTGGTAGGCTGCGCCGCCACCACCACGTGGGCCTCCGGGGGCTGAGTGCGCAGCAGCTCGGCCCGGAAGCGGCCCTCGAACCCGGGGAAGAGCGAGGAGCCGCCGCAGAGCAGCACGTTCCGGGCCACGTCCGCGCGCGCCTCGGGGGGCACCTTGCGAAGGCTCTGCGTGGCCATGGCGGGGACGCCCGCGGGCGACAGCCCCGGCATCTCCGGGGGGCTGAACAGCAGCTCGGGGCACTGGCACAGCTCCTTGCCCAGCGTCACCGTCCGCCCGTCGGGCAGCGTCAGGCTCCGGCGGCGCGCAGGCTCCTGCCGGAAGTCGGGCGCCACGTAGCAGTAGCGGTGCTTGATGGCCTCGACCGCGTCCAGGTCGTGTTGGCCCAGCGGCAGGCCCGAGCCGCGGAGCGCCTCCGCCAGGAAGGCGGTCAGGTGCGCGCCCGCCAGGTCCAGGCGCTCGATGGCGTGCGGCAGGCTGTAGCCCTGGAACACGGGCGCCGCGCAGGTGACCCCGTGGCCGGTGTCCAGCACCAGCCCGCTGACGCGCCCGTGCGCGTAGACCGACAGCACGGACTGCGAGCACACGTACGCGGCCGGGGCGCGCAGCGCCTCGAAGGCCACCTCCACCAGCTTCTCGCGGTTGGTGGCGGGGCTGAAGGGCGGGTCGGAGAACAGCAGCGGGTGGTCCCGCGGCGCCACGCCGAGGTCGCGCTCCAGCAGGTGGCGCCAGATGAGCTCGGCCGCGTCCCAGTCCACCACGATGCCGCTCCGCACCGGCTGCACCAGCGCCAGCTCCGCGCGCTCGCGGGCCGCCTGGCCGATGAAGGCCTGCAGCCCCGGCTGCCCGGTGGCGGACGGCCTCCCGGGCTGGCAGCCCACGACGGTGGCCACCGCGCAGCTGGGCCGGGCCTGCCCCGCGAAGCCCACCTTACAGGTGCCGGTGCCCATGTCGATGACCACCGCGCCGGTCTTCGGGGGTGACCAGTCGCCCACCATGCTGGGGGCCTCCTGCTGCAGGGTCTTGGTGGCCTCGATTGAGCTGGGGTTCACGCCGGGCCTGGGGGCCTCCGGGGAGGGCTGGGGCTTCGTGGTGCTGGACTGGTTTGCGTCCATGGCTGCAGAGGGCTGCCCGCTTTCCTCGGGGTGCTGGGGTGTCAGGAGAAAAGGCCGAGGCACACATGCAGAGAGAGGGGGGCGGGCGAGGGGTCTGTGACATCACCCTGCCGGCTGCCCGCTTCAAGAGACTTCACAATGCAGGGCTGGGGGCGGGAGGGGGCCGAGCCTCTCCCAGAAAGCTGTCAGGATACTCTTGTTCTGGCTTCCGCCTCAAAGTGGCATATCGGGAGGAGCAGGCTAGAGGGCGCCCAGGGAGAGAACTCTGATCCAGAGCCCAGGAACCCCAAGAATCCTTCTCTTGGGACTTCTTTTAAAGCTCTTTATAGTGTGGTAAGGGAAGGCTGGCCACAGGTGCCCTTAGAATTTCATCTTACAATTAATTACATCAAAATGTTAACTCTCTGGGGCACCTGGGTGGCTTAGCTGGTGAGGCATCTGACCTTGGATCTCACAGTTCGTGGGTTCGAGCCCCGCGTTGGGCTCTGTGCTGACAGCTCAGAGCCTGGAGCCTGCTTCGGATTCTGTCTCCCCTTCTCCCTCCCCCTCCCCTGCTCTGTCTCTCTCTCTCTCTCTCTCAAAAAATAAATAAACATAAAAAATAAAATATTAACCGTTAGCGTATGAATCAGAAGGTGGTTGGCTAGCTGACGTGTCTTCCTGGCTTCCCGAAGGAAACAAAAGCCCGCCTGGGGCCGGGGTGAGGGGCAAGGAGAGGCACAGACAACCCCTCTCACTGTTCTTTGATCCTTCTTTCTTCCCCACACCTGGAACAGTCTCCTCGCCCCATTCCTGCGGAGCCGGAATTTGCCTCTTCAAATCTCAGTAAAATGCTACCTCCCCGTGGAAGCCTTCCCTGATTTCCCTTCCTCCTCTCTACCAAATGGTGGTCGTGATGAATGGGGTGTCTGTCTTCTCTCCAGGGACTTCTTCTGCTTCCCCTCAGTGGGAGGGGTCGCCGTGGGATGGAAGAAGGAAGCTCTCAGTATCAGGGGATTTCCTTCCTTCTTAAGGCTGAATAAGATTCCATGGTGTGTATACACCCCGTTTTGCTTATCCGTTCGTCTGTTGATGAATTTGGATTGCTTCCACGCTCTTCCAGCTATTACGGATAATTCTGCCATGAATCTGGTTGTGCGAATATCTCTTTAAGTCTCTGCTTTCAGTTCTCCCGGGAATATATCCAGCCTTGGGAACTGCTCCACCATAAGGGAATTCTATTTTCAAAGGCAAGTATTTTACCGTAGATAGAAGTATCAAATCAGCGGAAACTCACACAATGTTATATGTCAGTTACATCTCCATAAAGCTGGACGTGGGGAAGGACACTGCCCCTCAATAAACAACTAAGTGGGGCGCCTGGGGGGCTCAGTTGGTTGAACATCCGACTTCGGCTCAGGTCATGATCTCACGGTTCATGGGTTCGAGCCCCGCGTTGGGCTCTGTGCTGATAGCTCAGAGCCCGGAGCCTGCTTCCGATTCTGTGTCTCTCCCTCTCCCTCTCCCCTGCTTGTGCTCTCTCAAAAATAAATTTTAAAAAAAAAACATTAAAAAAACCCCCAGCTAAGTAAACGAACATTTCCAAAATCCTGCATCGGACCACAAACAGGATTAAAAACTCAACCTCATTCTTGGGCCAGGATTAAATCTGGACACTGCTAGGAAATGACACCTTCTTACTCCCATCTTCCTGTGACATATTCAGCTCTAGTGCTGGAAATGTCTAGCATTACACACACACACACACACACACACACACACACACACACACACACACACACACTTAATTGATTTGTTTTGACTAACAGGTGATTCTAACACCACGAGAAATGGGTTTTGAGGCAATCCTGACCGGCTGTGGAGGCTGCTGTCCTTATTTGAGACCATTCCTTCTTCCCCAACGCGCCCCCTTCTGGATAATGTAAGAAATGCAAGAAATGAACTCTTGTCCGTATTAAACATCATCTCCCCCGCTTCGCGCCCCCCCTCCACCGGCTGCCACCATCTACTTTCTGTCTCTATGGATGTGACTCTTCTAGGGATCTATGAATGGACTCCTACTTTATTTGTCCTTCCGTGGTTTGCTTATTTCACTGAGCACAATGGCCTCGCGGTCCCACTATGTTGGATGTTTTGAGGGAACATCAGATTATTTTCCACAGTGGCTGCACCACTTTACATTCCCACTGGCGATGCAGACAGTTCCAATTTCTCCACATCCTTAACACTGGTTTTTTATCATTTTAAATTTTTTGTATTTTGCTTTTTAATTCTAGCTACCATAATGAGTGTGAGGTTGTAATAGAGTTAAAATTTTTTAAAATGTTTTTTATTTATTTTTGAGAGACAGAGAGAGACAGCACAAGCAGGGGAGGGTCAGAGAGAGAGAGAGAGAGAGGGAAATACAGAATCAGAAACAGGCTCCAGGCTCTGAGCTAGCTGCCAGCACAGAGCCCAACGCGGGGCTCAAACCCACGAACTGTGAGATCATGACCTGAGCTGAAGCCGGATGCTCAACCGACTGAGCCACCCAGGGGCCCCATAGAGTTTTAAGCATCAGCATATTAGAAAGATTCATTTAGTTCAGACAGACTATTACATAAAGAATTGAATAGTCTGTTCAGAGCCCAGCCTTTGGTATCCATGGTGATACAGGTGGGCCCAGAAGGCGAGGTACTTTCCATTATCCCACATCATTCAACAGATCTGCAGGATGGACCCTTGAGCCCTTAAAAAATATTTTGGTGAATTTAGGTTACAGCCAATGAAGACAAAAATAAATATCCCCCCACCTTTAAGAATCATCATGGTGAGTGAAAGGGGTGTCAGACAATAGCTTGGAATGGGGGTCAGGTCAATTCCCACCACATCTTGATGGTTCTGGGTTCATTTTTTCTGATGGGGAAATAAAGGCTCAGAGAGGTGAAGTAATTTGCCCCAAATCACGCAGCTGGGATGGTGCAGGAGCACGATTGAACCCAGACCTCTGAGATGCTGCCGTGGCTGAGCGTGGGTCTGGAAAATTGTGAGGTCTAAGATTCACCTGAAACAGTAGAAATGGAGGCCGGGCCTTCTTGGCCTCAGTTTCCCCTACTGTGTCTGGCACGTAATAGATGCTAGACCCGTGGACACCATGGCACAGAGGACAGAGAGCATCATGATTAGAGGCAAGGAGGCAATGATGTGGTCAGGAGCACAGATCTGGAGCTGCTGGGCTTTAAACCCCACCTGCCCTTTATAGAAAGAGGCAAACTACTAAAAAAAAAAAACACACACACACAAAAACCCCTCTGTGCCTCAGTTTCCCCACTAGCAGATTGGAGGTAATAATAGTACTGACTTCAAAGGGCAGCGATGTGGATGGACGCGTTGGTATTTGTGAAGTGTGCAGGTCGCTGCCTGGTGTGCCTAAGGGCTGCGTGGGGGTGACCAACTGCAGGCGTTGCGCGTGGGAGGAACCAAGAAGGGGAAACACCGAGCAACAGCTCTGGCGTGGAATTAGGGACCAAGATGGGCATTTCTCCTGAAAAAGCATTCGGGGCGGGGGGCGGTGGGCAAGTCCTCCAGATTTCAGGTCGGCGCCGCAGGCTTATCGGTCTGACACCTGCGCGGGCGGCCGCTGGGAGTCGAGTTGTTCAGCTTCCGGCCAAGAGGGGGCGCCCAAGACCACCGGCTTCTCAGTTTCCTTCGGCGAGTCCTTTGATCAGCGATTCGCTCAGGGGTTCACAACCTTGGTTGCAAATTAGGATCA
>PISW01014310.1:0-21710 GCA_004023785.1 Mungos mungo
GCTGTCAGGCCTTGGGGGGGGGGTGGGCCTGGCAGTAGTGTCCAATCTGCTGCCCTGAGGGCGGGGCTCAGACAGATGGCCTCTTCAGTGCCAATCCAAGTTCCTTTTTGAACAGCACAACACGGATCCGAGACCAGCAGAGTCTGGTTTTACTCCTTCTGTCCCTATATTGTAAAATCGTTGGTGCACATTTACATTCTAACCACAGGCAGCCATACTGTTAGTGTGGGAGGCTCTCCGTGCTTTCCCTGAGCTCTGCCAGTCAGGAAAGGTCATCTGAGGCTGGGCTCACTCCTGCAGTCCCCAAGGCTGACTGTGGGACACGGGTCATGGGCCTGCTGCAGAGCTGTCGTGGTACCTGCTCGGAGATGTCGCCCAGCTGGTGGGGGTTGGCGCTGGGCCCAGGTCCCCACCTCCGCTGCCTGTTTAGTGCCCCTTGAAATGGACCCAGAGCTGTCTGCCTTCTGGCCGGGCTCTGACCTCAGGGCGGTGGGGCTGGAGAGGCCTTGGGGAAGTTGGGGTGGCGGCCGTGCCTGGCATGGTGGGGAGAAGGCCCCCATGAAAGGCTGTCTTCTGTCTATGGAGCCTGTGGGTCTCCAGAGCTAGCTTGCACAATACTTCCTGCGCCTGTTTTCATCATAGGCTTTAGCAACTGTCATGTCAGCATATGACCTTTAAAACTGTTGAAAAGGAGCCACTTCTGGAGATGTGCTCACCAGGAGCAACCCTTTCCCCTGCCCCCATCCACCGC
This sequence comes from Mungos mungo, assembly GCA_004023785.1. Classification (NCBI taxonomy): domain Eukaryota; kingdom Metazoa; phylum Chordata; class Mammalia; order Carnivora; family Herpestidae; genus Mungos; species Mungos mungo. The sequence goes on from PISW01014310.1 coordinate 752, forward strand.
TCAAGGACGTGCCTGCCTGCCTCATGGGCTAAGGCGGCCCACCACTGGTCCCTAAGTCGGACACGGAGCCCATTGCTTGGCCACCTGGTATCTGGTTTTATTGTATTACTATTACTAGTTATTACTGTTATTTTACCTCAGCTGTCTTCTATGTGTGTGTTAGTGAATTTAGCATCTCCTTATCTCCGTGAAGACCCAAGATCCACACCCTGTTTCTCCCTCTGACCCTGCTCTCGCCTCCATGGGGAGGGGGACACCCTGTTCCCTGGCAACTGTCCCCTCCCCCACACATGCACCCAGACATTTTCTGAGGCTCAGTGGGGCTCCCTGAGCTGCCTTCTCCCTGCCTTATCTGCCTGGGAGAGGAGTCAGGTGGAAGGGAGAATGCAGGGTGTCGCTGATGGGACCTGGCACTGGAGGGGGAAAAAGAAAAAGCTGCCTGCCTGTGGGCGACGGGCAGGGGGGGGGGGCGGGAAGGGAGCCCTTTCTGAGGAGGGAGAGGTCAGAGTCATTGCTGTTGCTGTAAGGTTCCAGTGGGAGGTGTCCCTACATTTAAGGCAGGCTCCTGAGCCACTGAGGGAGGAGGATGCGGGGTGGGGAGACCCTTCCTCTCCATCATTCTGACTTTGGTGGTTCTTTCCTGGGCCACTGTGCTGCTCTTTGCTGAGTTCTTGGAGTCTTTCAGATTGGAAATAGGGGATACAGAGATTCTCCTAGGTGGACCCCCAGTCAGCCTGTACTTACAGGAGTGTGTGCGCTGGAGCGGGACAGCTCCTGGTATGTCAACCCCCTCCCTCCCCCACACCCCCTCCCCACCCAGCTTCTCCAGCTCCTCCCCTATTCCCCACCCACAGCCAATTCAACCCCATTTCTACTGGCTCTCCCTCCTCAACATTCTTGTTGAACATCCACTTCTTTCCATTACCCCCAGTTCACGAGACTGTAACCTGCAGCCCACAGCCCAGGTCTGCCCACCCCTGCTGGTAAATAAAGTTTTATGGGAAAATCACCCCCTCCTTCATTTGCATACCTCCCCTGCTTGCTGTTTTGCTGCCATGGCAGAGTTGAACATGTGCCCCATATTTACTATCTGGCCCTTTTACAGAAAACGTTTGCCAACCCCTGCCCTAATTCATCCTTATCCTCCTTTATAATGGGATTATTGAACCATCTTTCCAGCTGCCGTCCCTATCCCCTGTCTGGCTCCCCTCCAATCCGTTTTGCACTCGGGTGTTCCTAAAATAACAATGTGCTGACGGTACTTTGCCATTTGCTTCACTGGCTCCTCGAGCTTTCTGGACAGATTCTGAATACCTTCTCATGGTTTGCTGGATTCTTCCACCTGGCTCCACGTTCAACCGCATGTGGCTTCCAAGTGCACTCCGTTCCCAAGGCACCTGGGCCTCTTTCCCAAGGTTGAGTTGTTTCCTCTTCCTGGACTGACCTTTTTCTCTGTTCCTCTCCTGACCTGCTCTCATTCTGCCTTTCTCAGGAAAGGCTCTTGACTTCTCCAGACTGGGTTAGGAGGCTTTTCTATGTGCTTTCATAGCACTCCAGAACTCTTCCTTTATAGGATAAATCTTGTTATAGTGACATTGCATATTCATTCACGCATGCATGCATGCGTTCTATAGGGGTCTGATTTAGAAAGGGGGTCTGGTTTAAAAAAAAATCCCAATCTCCCTGATGTTCTCAGAGACTTATAGGCTGGTGGAGGAAATAGAAATGAACCAAGATTAAGAAGTAGGATAGAGAATATTAAAGAGGAGAATACCCTAAGGTGGAAAAAGATAAATCAGGGAGGAGGAAATGAAATACCCTGGGAGTGTTGACATTCTAGATGGGGTGACAAGAGATGGCCTCATTGTGAAGGTGATTTGGGGTAAAGGCTTGAAGGAAGGGAGGGACGGAGTCACATAGGTATTTGGGGAAGAGCATTTGAGACAAAGGAAACTTAAATACAAAGATGGAAGGCAAGAGCACGTCCATCTTCTGGTGTGTCTGAAAACCAGACTGGTGTGGCTGGAGGGGAGACAAAGGGAAGGAGGGTTGGAAGACGCAAGGGTGGGGAGGGCAGACCTTGTGGGGCTGTGAAGACCTTGGCCTTTATTCTGAGAAGCATGAGAGCCCATGTAGCTCTCACTGAGCAGAGGAGTGGCACAGGCTGACTTGAATTATACTGGAGGCATCCTGGCTGTATTCTTACTTCCCATTAGGCAGATCTGAGGGCAGGCATCATGCTGGTGGACCTTTATTCTCAGACAGAAGAAGACCACAACAGGTGTTTTACCAATGAGCAATGAATAAATGATACATGAATGAATCCTATCTCCCCCCAGCTGGGTCCTGACTCCTAAGGGCTTGTGAAGTCTTCTCAGTGTTGAAGGGAAGCTGTGGTCCCAGATGCTGCCAGCAACCCAAGTTAGCTGTCTGCTTGGACGTCACTGTGGCAGCAACACACATCCAAACCAGTTTTCCTTGTTGCCACAGAAAGGACTGCCTAATGGATCCGTGTCGGCGGAGGGAAGACTTCAGTGGTGTATCATATAGCATTGACTTTGACCCTGCCCTGTGCAATGTCCTGCCCAGTGATAGATAAAGCTACAGAGAGTTATTAACAAAATTATAGATCGAGGTGGGAGGAATAGATGATTTGTTGATTGGATAGATTCAAAATTTAAAACTATCTTTATATGGGGCACCTGGGTGGTTAGTAGGTTAAGCATTCAAATTCAGGTCAGGTCATGATCTCGCTCGCGGCTTGTGAGTTTGAGCCCTGCATTGGGCTCTGTGCTGACAGCTCAGAGCCTGGAGCCTGCCTCAGATTCTGTGTCTCCCTCTCTGCCCCTCCCTTGCTTATGTTTCTGTCTCTCTCTAAAATAAACATTTAAAAAGATTTTTTAAAAAACCCTATCTTTGTAGGTTCAAGCCAAGAGGCCCTATCCATAGGAGAAGGTAAGGAGGGAGCCGTATAAGGTTCTATGTCAAAGCCAAAAAATCAACTGCAAAGATTGAATTGGGGATATGTAGCCTTAGTAAGTGATAAACACGACCTGAGTTAAAAGTGTAAAGCCATCTTCAAACATCCTAAAGCAATCTGAGAAGCCATTCTAGAAGTGTATTTATTCACAGATGCCAATTATCTGAGAGTTGTAATCCTTCTCTGACTGGGCAAGGCCACTCTTCACGTCCAGACCTAGGTTAGACACCTAAAGAGTGTTGCGAGCATGGAAGAGGTATATTGGGAGAACAGTGGGAGCTTGGAGAATAGGAGTCTGGGAGGTGATGACCTGATAGTTCTCTTCAAATGTCTGAAATATCAGGGCAAGAGGGCTTAGTTTTGAGAGTTTTTCTGAATGGCCTTAAGGGGTTGAAATAGGGCCAATTGGATGTGAGTTCAACTGATGGAAACACTGTCCAAACATCAGATGGGTTGCGTCAAGGCCTCTTTCTGTGGGGGTGAGGCAGGGTAACAGCCATGGGCAGGTGTGCTTAAGCATCAGAGAAGCACTTTTACTAGATAATTTAAAAACCCCTTTTCACACGGGGATTCCATGCTGTTTTGCTTCTCTACTACTGTGTGTGGAAGAATCTTCTAGTTATTCCTTAATATCCACTTTGCACTTTTTACTTAGTACTAAAACCCAATCTTTGTAACATGCCTTTTGCAAGGAACAAGGTCTGCTTTCCCCTACCTTCCTGGGCACTAGGTGTGGCCAGAGGCTAAAGCTGTGGCCAGTGAACTAACAGTGGAAAGAGCAAGTTCAACTTCTGGGAAGTAGTAGTCAAGAGAGGGGATATACTCTTATTTCCCCCTCTTTGTTGCTGCAGGCTAGAATGTGGATGTGGTGGCTGGAGCACATGAGTCGTTTTGGGCCATAAGGTAGAAGCTCTATGTTGATAAGGAACCTGGGATCCTGAAGATTGTGGCCGTTATTACAACTCCAGCCTGCTCACCTTTCTTCTTTACTTGTGAGAACATAGTAAAGAATGTAGTGAAGTATAAACTATGTACTGGTAACAAACCACAGTTATCTTGGGTTTTCTGAAACTTATGAACCCACTCATAACTAATCTACCATGGAAAGTACACACACACACACACACACACACACACACGAAAGAACACAACTGAAATGAAGGACATGGACTTTCCAGTTGGACTGCTTTGCTTCAAATTCTGGCTCCACTACTTGCTAGCTGTGTGCCATTGGACAAGTTTCTTCACCTCTCTGAGCCTCAGTTTCCAAACGTATAAAATGGGGATGATAATAACAATTATGCAGTTTTTTGTTTGTTTTTAGAGAAGATTAAATGAGAGAATACATTTAAAAACATAGAACAGTGATTGACCCATAGCAAATATTTGATACATATTAGCTATTACTAGGTTTTAAAACTTTATTTGTTGGGGCGCCTGGGTGGCTCAGTTGGTTAAGTGTTTGCCTTCGGCTCAGGTCGTGATCTCACGTTTATGGGTTCGAGTCCCACATCGGGCTCTGTGCTGACAGCTAGCTCAGAGCCTGGACCCTGTCTTTGGATTCTGTGTCTCCCTCTCTCTCTGACCCTCCCCTGCTCGCACGTCTCTCTCTCTCAAAAATAAATAAAAACATTAAAAAAATTAATAAAAATTTGTTTTGAGACAGAGCAAGTGGGGGAGGGGAAAAAGAGAGGGAGAGAGAGAAAATCCTGAGTAGGCTCAGCACATAGGCTGCTGCAGGGCTCCATCCCACGAACCGTGCGATCATAACCTGAGCTGAAACCAAGAGTTGGACGTTTAACCGACGGAGCCGCCCAGAGGCCCTTTAGCTATTGTTATTATACCGACTTGGTCCACGTGTTTGTTCACACTTAGCCTCTCCATACTGAGACAACTATAGAGTTGTACTATTTCCTCTTATTCACTTGTTCATTTGATAACTTTCATTCATGTCACAAGAAGAAACAATAGACTAACATTCAAAATGTAGTTTATGCACAGATAGTCAAGATTTGTATCTTAAGACTGTCTGCTTGAAGACATGAGACTGAGGGATGAATTGTATCTAGAAGAGTGGGTCATTAGAATTTGCTGACTGCCTTCCCTGTGTGGGTTACTAATCTTTAGATTGTATACTAATATAGATTTCATGGTGGTAAGCAATAATTGGTACCTAGAGAAAGAGTTTACTTCTGTCTTAGGGGTTGTCTTCCAGAGTTCCTTAAGAAACCCAAGTTGGAACATTATTTATTTATTTATTCATGGGATGTAGAGGGGAACGAAGAGGGGTTCGTACCCTTAAGATAATCCCAGCTAACAGAGAAAGCAGACACACCTTCTGTTGCTCTCTGGGCATGCCTCTTCTCATGTCTGGTTTTCTGGGCCGTGGGTGTCAGCAGGTGAGTAAGAATTTGCCAGGAAGAAAAGGTGGGGTGGCACTTCTGGGAATTTATCCCCCAGAGGCACCTGCACACGTGTGGAAGGATGTACATACATGGTTATTCATGGCAGCGTTGCTTAGAGCAGGGAAATTCTGGAACCCACGTGTCCATCTACAGAGTCCTGGAGAATCTATGGATTCCCATGGTGGAATACTATGCAGCTGGAAAAAGAGAGGGGTTGCCGTCTGTGCACTGCTGGGACACACTTTCCAGAATATACTATTAAGTGAAGAAAAGCAAGGAGCAGTGAGCATATACAGTTGGCTACGTTCTGTTTAGGAAAAGTGAGGTAGAGTTAGAGTATATATATATATATATTTCTTGTGTTTGCAGAAAGATTGGAAAGATAAACAAAGAACTAATAAAAGGGATCATCCCCTGGTAGGGAGGGGGGTGGGTAGTGGGAAAGGAGAGGACCAGGTAAAGATGCAAGCGAGACTTCTTACTTGTTCTGTATCATTTTGATTTTTGAACTATATAAATATATTTTCTACTTTAATAAATAAAATGAAGTATAATAAGAAAAGGAAGGGGCGCCTGGGTGGCTCAGTCAGTTAAGCATCTGTCTTCAGTTCAGGTCATAATCTCTCAGTTTGTGGGTTCGATCTCCGAGTTGGGCTCAGAGCTGGCAATTCGGAGCTTGGAGCCTGCTTTGGACTCTGTCTCCCTCTCCTCTCCGTTCACTCCTCTGCTTGTGCTTTCTCTCTCTCTCAAAAATTAATGAATTAAAAAAGAAGAAGAAGAGGGGAGAACGTTCTCTGCAGAGAGATTAGCATGTACAGAGGTTCAGAGGCATTGGGCATCACTACAAGAGAACAAAGTTCTCCCTGACTTCATTATTTTTTAAATGTTTATTTACTTTTGAGGGAGAGAGAGAGAGCGCACACGAGCAGGGTGGGGGCAGAGAGAGGGAGACAGAGGATCTGAAACAGGCTCTGTGCTGACAGCAAAGAGCCTGATGCAGGCTCAAACTCCCAAACCACGATACCATGACCTGAGCCAAAGTCAGATGCTTAAGCAACTGAGCCACCCGGACGCCCCGCTCCCTAACTTTAATCCAAAGTCTCTCGAATGGGGCTTCCAGCACTATTTGTGTGTCTCTGTTTTTGATTTCTGGACATCTACTGGGCTAGAAGATCCTTAAAAATATGGGACTTTGTTCTTGTTCACAACAAATTACCTTTGGTTTCCTGATATTGTGGACTATCTGAGATCTCTTGGTCACACGCATCCCAGCATCCTCTGAAGGATGAAGGACACCCCTTCTGTTTCCCTGATGTTGTTCTGCTTCCCAGCTGAGGTCCTATGCTCTCCCTTTCCTTCAGTTTCCTGCACCAGGAGTCATTCCATCTCATTTCAAGAAAACAGAAAGGTATGGTTGACCGACAACAGAGAAATTACACATTTAAATAGAATTATATAGCTCTGAATAAAATTACACATCAACACAAATCTATATACATACATACATAAGAATATAACGCATATGATCATACTTACACATCCACTCTGGGAGCTACATGAGCTAGACAGTAGATATATTTCACCTGTTAAACAGGAACTGTATATGTATGTTTTCTAGAATAGCAGCTTTCAAGAATTTTAGCTTTCATACCTCTTAAAGGAATTTTGAAAAAACCCTCCCTAACATTTATAAGCCAACATCTTATGATAATTTTTTAATCAGAAGTTCAAATTATTGCCAAAGATGTAACTTTTGGCATATTGTAAAATGTTGGCATTTTAAAATAAAAATATTACACATCTTTAAACTATGGGCCAAATGGAATTTAAATGCTGTGATGATTTGATGCTTGCCGTATTTTAAATTACATGAACAGTTATTATTGTTAACATTCAGACATTTTTTGTCTTCCTTTTTTTCTCCTTGAATTCCTCTCTTTATTATATTTCTTCATAGATTTTTTATCCTAATGTAATAGATTTTTATGTTCAAAAGTCTTTTATTGGTTTCATAATTATCAAATCTTTGTGTGTACATTGCAATGTTATATTTGTTTTGTTTCCTATGACAAATTTGAGAGTCTTTTTTTTCTTCAGAATTAAATGAGCACCAGAATAAATAGAAGCGAATTTGTCAAAATAAGATATATTTGCTTTCTCTTGCAAAGAGAAAGAATGGTGTGTAACAAATAATCACAGCCCTAAAACAGTAAGCTCAGGAGTCCGTGGGCTGGCTGAGTGGCTCTTTAGAAAGGATTAGCTGATGGGGCTGGGCTGGAATGCCTTATTTCTGCTGCACGTGATTTCTCACCCTCCAATGGGCTGTCTTGGGCTTCTTCCTGGGTGCTGGGCGGGATCCCAATAGTGGGTGTGGCCAAAAAACCCTCTCATGCGCAGCTTTCAGACTGACTCAGCTGCACTTCTGCCATGTTCCATTGGCCAAAGCAAGTCACAAGGTCAGCCTATACTTAGGGGCAGGAAAATAGACTTAGCTCTGATGTGAAGAGCTTCAAGGTCACATTGCAGGGACAATAGTTTGTTAGATTTATACAAAGTATTTCATTGGGGGTGGGAGTGCTAATGTAAATGGCATTGTGTTTTTAATTTCAAATTTCACTTGTTCATAGCTGGTATATAGGAAAGTGATTGACTTTTGTGTATTAACCTTGCACCCTGCAACCTTGTTGTGATTGCTTATTAGTTCTAGGAATTTTTTTGTTTGTTTGTTTTCAATTCTTTCAGATTTTCTGCATAGATAATAATGTCAACTGTGAACAAAGAGGGTTTTAGTTCTTCCTTCCCAATCTGGATACCTTTTATTTCCTTTTCCTGCCTTGTTGCAGCAGCTAAGACTTGTAGATGATGTTGAAAAGGAGTGGTGAGAGGGGACATCCTTTTCTTGTTCCTGATCTTCGTGGGAAAGCTTTGAATTTCTCACCATTAAGTATGATGTTAAGCTGTAGGAATTTTGTAGAATTCTTTATCAAGTTGAAAAGGTTTCCTTCTATTCCCAGTTTGCTGAGGGCTTTTTTTTTTTTTTAATCATGAATGGGTGTTGGATTTTGCCAAATGGTTTTTCTGTATCTATTGATAAGATTGTGCAATTTTCCTTTATTAGTCTGTTGATGACATTAGAAACCCACTTGGTTGAGTGTGTAATTCTTTTTACACATTGTTGGATTAGATTTGCTGAAGATTTTTGTGTCTATGTTTAGGAGAGATATTGGTCTGTAGTTTTCTGGTACTATCTTTTTCTGGTTTGGGTAGTAGGGTAATGCTGGCCTCATAGAATAAATTAGAAAGTATTCTAGTTCCTATTCTGGGGTCAGATCTTAATTATAAAATTGATAAGAAGATGTTTTAAACTATCTTATTAAATAGCACATCAAATCTGAAAGAAATCGCATGAAACTTTGATCCTAGGGCTTTAGCTAATGTATGTTCAACATTTTACAAGTTGTTTTAAACATTCCACTTGCAGTTAAAATGGCCAGCATATGACCAAAATTATAACACTCCAACAGTTCTATGGCTTTAGCTTTTTGAATGCTCCTTTCTTCTCAGCAAATGACACGTCCTAGGGATGAGTCTTAAGACTGGCTGCAAAGAATTTTTTGTATTTGAAATTGTGGAGAGAAAAAGTATTTTTTAGCATTAAATAATTCTTGCAGATGTTCTTCTTGATTTTTTTCTCAAAGGACCAACCTCAACAACGGTGATTTTTCTTTCTTTCTTCCCCTTCCCTGTCTTCCTTTCCTTCTTTGACAGAGGTGAGAAAGTAGAAGAGGTGACGGCTGATAAAAAGCTGTTTCTATCCCCATCTCCCCACTGTACCATCTGACTGAATTCAGACATCCCAACATGGGCCAAACACTCAGTTTGAATGATGGGCTTTCCTTTAACAAGCAAATGAGCGGACGTCAAAACCAGGGAAATCCCGAAAGCCCTGTGAGTGGACAGAACCTTCATTATTCATCATAGGAGGCTTCCCTTTTGTTGGCTGCCTTGGAGTTTTCCCACCACAGGATGATGAATCATGGTAAGATGTGTCAGAGCTCAGGAGCAGAAAGTTTCTTTTCGTTCATAAAGTGAAGAAAGGCTCTAGGGAACTCTAGCACCTTCTTAGCCCAAGCACTTTAGGGGAGAGAACACATGTGGAAAGTGAGAATCTGGAAGGTGATTCTCAAGACTGTTCAAGTGGTACCCCTGAGAAGTCTTCATGTTCCTCAAAGTTTACTAGATCCCTGGTAAATTAGGGGACCTTCCAGGTCATCAGAGTCAAGAGGGACTGTGCCGAGGACAAACAGTTCTTATCAAAGAAGGGAACTTCACTATCCTCATGACTTGGGGATGTGCAGGAGAACTGGGGACATCTCAGGTAACTCTGGGCACTTTCTTTGGGCTTGTGTGCTGAGAAGCCACAGAAACTGCTTTTCTAAGTAGATCATACACGTTCTGAGTGCAGATGTATATCTTCTTTTTATTTTCCCCCAGAGGGCCCAGGGTTGTGGGGGGCCCAAGGTAGACCTGCATAAACACGCAGCCGATGGACTTCTCTATATCATGGGAATGAAGGGCTCAAAGAGACCTCTAGAGTTCTTTAGTTTCCTCTTGTGCATCTGGTGAAATGAAATTCAAAGTCTCAAAGGCAGCTGAGAATTTACCCACGACTTGAAAAGCAAGAGAAAGATTACAATAATATCACATGTTGACCCATTCCAGGGTGTAAGAGCCGGGGAGTACAGGAAATGTTTCCCTATGTGTAACATAAATGGCAGCTTGCTTTCCATCAAAACAAGGATGGTTGATCCTGTTGTCAGTGACTTTATTTATTTTTAAAAAATATTTATTTATTTTTAAGGGTGCCTGGGTGGCTCAGTCGGTTAAACCTCCGACTTTGGCTCAGGTCATGATCTCAGGGCTTGTGAGTTCAATCCCCACGTTGGGCTCAGACGCTTGACAGCTCAGAGCCTGGAGGTTGCTGCTTCAGATTCTGTGTCTCCTCTCTCTCTGCCCTCCCCTGCTCATACTTTGTCTCCGGCTCCTTCAAAAATAAACAAACATTAAAAAATTTAAAAAATATTTATTTATTTTTGAGAGAGAGAGAGACAAAAAGAACAAGGGAGGGTCAGAGAGAGAAGGAGAAAGAGGAACCAAAGCAGGCTCCATGCTGACAGCAGAGAGCCAATATAGGGCTTGAACTCATGAACTGTGAAATACTGACCTGAGTGGAAGTCTGATGCTTAACCAACTGAGCCACCCAGGAGCCCTATCAGTGACTTTAATCTTTATCACTAAGCTGTGCCTTCCTCCCAGCCTCCCTTCCTGGTAGTGGAGAACCTTATGTTCCTTTTATGTCTCAGAGATGTACCACGTGCTTGCAAGTTGTTCTCATTTACCTTCTCTTATTCTGAGCTGGAGAGAATTCTGGTTAAAAAGGAAAACGCACATTAAAGGTACTTTCTAACATTAAAAAATCTGTGATATTCATGGAAAATGAGTACATTTGCTATTCTGCAATCTTCTCTCCCTCTCAGAGTGCTGGTTCTTTACCCTGATACCAGATCTTCCCATTGTCATTGCTGCTGCTGTTTTGAACTGAGCACCAGGCTGCCCAGAGACCACACTCCTTAACGCCCCTTGCAGCTTGCACCTTGTTTTGTGGCCCCCGACACAAAAGCAGCCATGTTGCCTGGAAGCTTAGGTACAGTTTCATCAATGATAGCAGTGCACAAGCTTTTTGTCTCTTCTTTGCCTCCTGCTTGCCATTCTTTAAGTTTATCTGTTGCTGTGCATCAACTCACTCCAAAAATTAGTGGCTAAAACCACTTCAGTTTATTATTTTTTGTCATACTGTAGGTTGGGAGATTTCTTAGCTTGTCTCATCTGACTTCCTAGCTGGGTCACAAGATCTCATATGGCCTCACTGTCATGTCTGGCAGCTGGGGCTCCTCGGTTCTTCTCCATGAGGGGTCTCATTCTCCCACAGGCTAGATGCGCTTTATCACCACATGGTGTGCTCAGGGTTTTAAGAGGGAGAGAGAGGAAGCATCAAGATCCCTTAAGGCCTAGGCTCTAGAATTCATACAGCATTACTTCTGCCAAATTGTAGTGGTCAACCTGGATTCAAGGATGGAGAAACAGACCCCAGGTCTTCATGGAAAGAGAGGAAGTATCTTTGACATTGCAAAGGTGTGTAGACACAGGAGGTGTGATTCACTGGATTGAAAATAATCCATCATGCTTGTTGGCTGGGCTCTGGATGGGATGTCTAAAAGTCAAGCAGCCGTCCTGGATGAGCTATAGATAGAGACATGGTCCTGAGAATGGGGGAGCAAGAAGAGGGAAGGATTCTGAGTCTCTGCAACTTTGGGAAGGCTCTCTGTGAGCCACCAACCAGCTCCTTATTGTTTGAGTCACTGGCAGTTAAATCTTTACATACTCTCCAACTTACATACTCTTAAATTTCCAGGGCTACTTAGTTTCCTGCAGTTTCAGGGTTGGAGAGGAAGGGGGAAACCTAACACTTTGGAGATGACAACATGGCATTGTGATGTAATTTCCTGTCCCACTTGGCAAACCTGGGGACAATAAAATGAGGAAGGAAGGTGGACAAGAGGGATGCTATCACGAGGCAGGCAAAGGTTTGGAATTGTCATGAGCCTGAAATGTTGCCTGGCTCCAAGTCCTTCAACATAATCCCAGTGACGGGCCCAGGAACCAGAGTGGCAGGACCAGGAACGTTCCAGGCAAACTGAAAAAGCCAAACTTGCCCATGCATAGACTTGCGGCTTGGTGGTTCGTTTGGATGTGGTCAAAAGTGGGCCTGCTCCTTGAAATAATGATAAGCTGTGTATCTCCGATTCCATCTGGAAACCATTCTTACATTTACATTAGGAAGAGATGATTTTGAGTTGGGTCTCTCTTAGCTCAGCTGTTTTACATGTGCACAGGGTGGGTTTTAGGGATGAACAACGGCTTTTCTCCTCCCCATTTTTTTTCCTTCAAGTTTTATGGTTTGGTTTGGGCTTTATTTATAACATGTCACATGTAGAAATACAGCAGGCCAAGCAGCATCATATCATTTTACACATTCCCCACTCATAATTAGTTTAGGCTGTTGTAAGGTTGCATATTTTCCCCCTATAATGATGTAGTGCACACAAAGTGTTAACTAGAAACAGGAATATTCCCCTCTGCCTCTGTTCCACCCTTAAACTCTCCCCCTCCTGTGTCACCTCCCTTCATCCCTCACACCCTGTCAGTCAGTATATTACTCACCCACCAGTGAAAAACAGATTGATCTGGAGGCTTCAGCCACTCGTAGGGGCCAAGGGACCTTGAACCCTTATCCTATCCCCTCTCTCTCCTCCAAACAGAATGGTACACAAACAAGCCTAAGCAGAGAAAAGGCATCTGTCTACTTTGAAAGGAGCTCCATGGACAAGGCTGATTCTGTGACCTTGCTTTGTTACCCACCTCTGAGCGCAGAGGCCTCACCGCCAGGGACGGTCCAGAGTTTCTGAGACCTCCAACAGTGTGTGGTCTTTTGGCCCCTCAGAGCCTGTTGCTTGCTTTAGACACTGCATCCTGCAGATGTTTGACCCGCCCTTGGCACTCTATGAAGGACAAGCTGGTAAGGCCACATTTGGGAAAACCATGGCATATGGCAGAATTAGAGTCTAGTTAAAGAAGAAAATGTACATTTACATATATGCATTTTGTCTTCAGACGTCTTAGTTTAGAAAACAAATTTGCACATATCTGGGCACAGTTTATATACATTGGGCATAATTTGCATACACTTGGCACAAATTTGCATGATATGCTCATAGGGCTCTATTTCCAAGTAAAGTAACATGAGAATAACTTATTTACTATAATTTATATTTTCTCCCCTAGACCCATGTTGGGTTCCATTGGTTATGTAACTAATGTATTGTGTTCACCTAATTTGTCCTCCATTTCCCAGAATCTGTTCTAATTTTTTAAGAAATGCATCATGATTGTTTGTCATGAAACCCAGTCCTGAAGGACATTAAGAGGCATTTGTGAGCTGATTCTCCCTTTGTCAGGTATTGCCTGTGGAGATACTGGACGCATTAGAGACACCCCACAGAGCTCTGTAAAAAGTGTTAGTAAATTCGGTCTTTAGTTGCATTTATATCAATTATAACATTTGTTCATAGTTATGTAAAAAAGATTACAATTAAAAATGATACATGTATAGAAAGAGACTTTACCAAAAGTACTAGAATCCACATCACAGGTGTTCTCAAATGCAATATTAGGGGAGGGTAGTCATTGCTCAGGAACAAGATTATCAAACCTGGCAACATAACTGTGTACAAACTTGAACAAATTATGTTACTTCCCTGAGCTTCAGTTTTTCCTTCTGGGAAGTGGGGATAATGACAGCTTGCTACCTCAGTGTTCTCCTAGTCTCATGCTTGGAGGTATTACCTCAAGAATTTTTCCCGTATCCTCAGAATACCAGTACTATTATTTACTTCACCTTTCTGGAATTTAATAACTCAACTTAATCAGCTATTATCTACCTTACCCTACCTAGTCCTAAGCAAAAGTATCTGTGAGGGAGCATCTCGGTGGCTCAGTCAGTTGAGCGTCTGACTTCTGCTCAGGTCATGATCTCGTGTTTCAAGAGTTCAAGCCCACATCAGGCTCACTGCTGTCAGTGCAGATCCTGCTTGGGATCCTCCGTCTCCCTCTCTTCGACCCTCCTCTGCTTGCACTCTCTCAAAAATAAATAAACATTAAAAAAGTATCTGTGACATGGCATAGGTTTGATGTATTCTTTTTTTCACATTAAAATAAGTACACAACTCTCAGAAAATTTTTAAAAGACCCTCATCTATATTCATTTAAGTTTTCTCTGGTACCACTACACTGTGGCCCAACAGCTGGAAATAACATGGATACACAGATCGGCATAAGGCCCCGTCATGGGCATCAGTGGTAGTCATGTTTGTGGTTGACGTGGTGGCAGACACAGTTAGTGTCCTACTTAAACCCTCTCCTTCCTTCATAGTAAGAGAACGGGGATTTTCATTTAGACATGCAACAGAAAAACTACATTTCCCAGGATTCCTTGCAGCTAGATCTAACCACGGGATTATGTTTTAGACTATGACAGATCACAAAATCTTTGGTGAAATTTCTAGGAAGTCCTCTTAAGAGAAGTCATATACTTCTGCAATGTCTTCCGTTTTGCTTACTCAGACTTGCATGGGAAGACAGGCATCTGCAACCATAAAGATGAGGGCCATCTTCTAGGGAGAGCAGAACCAAGAGGCTGAGGAGGTTAAGTTCTGGATAATTGTGTGGGACTGCTTGTTCACCCTGGATGATTTGCCTCTGATTTTGTTTTACCTAAAGGAGGGGAGATAAACTTCTCTGTTCAACCCCTATCTCTCAGGGCTATTCATCACTTGCAGCTGAATATAATCCTAATGGATGTAATACTGTACACATGGGTGGGTAGGGCATCAGCGCTGAGCCAGAGCTTGCATACAGGAAAGGGCTGACTGTTAAATTTTCATGAATTTTGCATGCTGGTGCATGTCACCTTGGTAGCTTGGAACTGGCCATGGTGGGAATATGGATCCCACAGAAATGGCAAATTCTGCACATCAGAGTTTTTAAAGTTTTTTTCTCCATGAGAGCCAATTATTGAACATTTACTATTTAGTGCCACAACATTGATGGGCTTAAGAACTTGATCCATGGATGTTTGAATATGGAGTGAGTGAGGGGGACGTGAGTTTGAAGGAATGGTCTGATCTCCTCATTCACTCTCAATTTGTTCAAACTCTAAGTCAGGGACTGTAAGCCCAGGAGCCTAAGCTTCCATATTTTCTAGTTATGACCTGCAATGGATGATGTTTGAATGTCCCTTGGTGGGGGTGGAGTCTGCTGTGGGGAGGACCCAGCGGGTTGATAATAAGAGAGAGCTTGCCTTCTCCTTGCTGTAGGGATAATGATTAGGAAGATAGGAAATTCGCTTTCTGACTTTGCCATCAGGTACTCAAAATATTGATTAACCTATTAACCAATTTTTTCTCTTCCTTTTCAAAGGCCAAAGTCACTAACTTGGAAATAGACATGGCACATATTTAGAATTTACTGCCACACCATAATTAATTATGTTTAACAATATGTGCTGCATGTCGATTAGGCCTCTATGTAAACAGGTTCCACAAATGGAGCTAATGAGGATAACTTTTTCACAGTCAAGTCTTATCCCTAGTTAGCCTTGTTACTGTTTTGTTAGGAGGTACACCTATTGTCAACTGTTGATTTCTTTGAGATCCTTTGTGTTCAGTTGACCCTCACACACCATTTCACCCCAACCCAGTAGGTAGGTCTACACAGTAGAGGACAAACTCATGTGTCTTCATGGGAGAAAAGAGGCTTGATATGCCACAAGCTCATATTTAACCTCTGGTTCCTCTGTAGTTACAGCTATGTGATCTTGAGCAACTTATATCATTCTTGAATCAGTTATTAATAGCTGCATAACAAACTACCTCAAAGCCTAGTGGTTTAAAACAAACACAAGTGTATGTTTTACTCAGTGTCATAGCTGCGTGGGCTGCCTGATTTCTCTGCTGGTCTAGCCTCGTTCACCCATGTTGCTGCATTCAGCGGGTGGCTGGGATGGAGCTGTTGACCACAGTCTTGGTTTTGCCCACATGACCTCTCTGCATAGGTTGCTTGGGCCTCCTCACAGTGGCCTCGGGGTTTCAAGAGGGAGGAAACAGAAGCTGCCGGTCCATTTAAGGCCTGAGCTCAGACGTCCCCAGATGTTGCTTTTGCTGCATTGTTTGCTCAGAGCATGTCACAAGGCCAGTCTACATTCAAAGAGGGAGAAATAGAGGGCTGCACACACACCAGGGCTGAGAGGGATTTTTGGTGACCATATTTTTCAGGTGACCTACCACAACTTCCCTGAAGCTCAATTTTTCCATTTGTCAAAAAGGGAAAATACCTATTAGGCAAGGTGATTCTGAAAAACGTCAGTGCAATCATGTGTAAGAAACTGCTAACATAAGCCTGATACATGAAATGGCTGCTCGATAAATGGCAGTTCACTCTTCCTTCCCCTTCCGTGGCTCTGCCCATATACACCCATCAACCAGGCTTCTATCATGTGTGGTTTCTTTTCTGCAATCCCAGCACATATGAGCTGGAAGTCTTAGGTGTCTTACAACTGGATGAATGAAAAAAGGTCAGTATCATAGCTAACAATTGTAGGCTTATTTGGGGATGTTTGGGAGTACAGAAGACAGATTAAGAATGGGTCTAAGAACAGGGTGTGGAGAAGTATGTAACAGAGGGAGCAGATGGGGTGGGGTGGGGGTGGGGTCTCTGTTAAGTCTGGGACTTGCCCGAGTACCATCTACTGCCTTCTGATGTTACAGAAAGTTCAAAGCTCATTATATATCTTCTTTTAGGGCCTTAGTTATGGGCAGGTAGGAGTGTGTGTGTGGTGGTGGGGGGGTGGCGAAAGAGAGAGAGGGAGGGAATAAGAGAGCACAACAGGGACTTTAGAGGACATTTGGCAATGTCTGGAGACATTTTTGTCACTACTGGAGGGGGTGCCACTGGCACATAGTGGGTAGAGACCAGGAATGCTACTTTGCTAGAGACCAAACAACCTACTATGCACAAGACAGTCCCCACAGCAGAGGATCACCCGGCCCCAAACATCTAATGCTGCGTAGGGGACTATTGTGATTTCTGCTGGGCAAAGAGAAGGCACCCTGTCCCTCCCACCCCATCAAATGAGGTGGTTCCTGATAATAAAAAGTTTCTGCACAGAGAAGGAAACCACAAAATGGCAACCGATGGAATGGGAAAAGATATTTGCAAATGACATATTGAATAAAATGTTAGTATCCAAAATCTATAAAGAACTTATCAAACTCAGCAGTCAAATAAACAAATAATCTGGTGAAGAAATGGGCAAAAGACATGAACACTTTTCCAAAGAAGATATGCAGATGACTAATAGACACATGAAAAGATGCTGAACATCACTCATCATCAGGGAAATACAAATCAAAACCACAGTGAGATACCAACTCACACCTGTCCTGTCAGAATGGCTAAAATTAACAACTCAGGAAATGACAGATGTTGGCAAGGATGCAGAGAAAGGGCACCCTCTGGTACTGCTGGTGGGAAAGCAAACTGGTGCAGCCACTCTGGAAAACAGTATGGAGTTTCCTCAAAAAATTAAAAATAGAGCTCCCCTATGACCCAGCAATTGCACTACTAGATATTTATCTGAAAGATACAAAAATGCTGATTCAAAGGGACATAGGCACCCCAATGTTTATAGAAGTACTATCAACAATAGCCAGATTTGGAAAGAGACAAAATGTCCATCGACTGATGAATAGATAAAGAAGATATTGTACATATATACAATGGAATATTACTCAGCGATCAAAACTCCTTTCACAAGATACAAATTCTTTCATACCATAAGTAGAGCTAAAAGCCTATTCATACGCGTCTGTAGCGTGGTGCTATGCGTGCCTGTGTTATGGTCAAAGGGAGCTAGAAAAATAGGAGTATGATTAAGGATGGCATAGAAAAAGATAATAAGGTGTTTAAGAAGGATCAATATTTATTGGGTTCTTCCTGCAGGTCAGACCTTGGGCCAAACATTTCACATTTCACATGCGTCCCTGATGTCAGCTGCCTGATGGCCCAAGTTCTCTATCCCCACAGGTCACACTTGGATATTACATCTCCATTACTTTACCTTGGCTCCTCCCTCAGTGGGAGATCTTGTCCTTAGGTGTGCAGCTCCATAATCCCTTAGGATACTGGCGATGGGACGGGACGGGGCTTGCTTTTCTTCTGGTTACTTTTCTTTGGACAAATTCATTGAGATGTGATTCACACTCAACATAATTCATTTAAAGTGTACAGTTGAGTGGTTTTTAGTGTATTTACACAGCTGTGCAACCATCACCACAGTTCATTTTGGAACATTTTCATTACCTTAAAAAGAAATCCCATACTCATTAGAAGTCACATCCATTTCTTCCTCACCCAGCCCTCACAACCATGAATTACTTTCTGTCTATAGATCTGGCTGTTCTGGACATTTCATATTAGTGGAATCATACAATATATTGTCTAGTACTAATCATAAAGTATGTGACTGGTTTCTTTTACTTAACGATGTTTTGAGGTTCCTTCATGTTGTAGTATGTATCAATTTCATCTCCTTCCTTCCTTCCTTCCTTCCTTCCTCCCTCCCTCCCTGCCCCCTCCCTCTCTTTCTTTCTTTCTTTTGCCAAATAGTTCATTATATGGACCCAGCACATTTGATTTATCCATTCATCTGTGGATGGACATTAAATTGTTTTCACTTTTTGGCCATTATGACTAAAGTTGCTATGAACCTTTGTGTACAAGTTTTTGGGTGGACATATGTTCTTATTTATTTTGGGTATACCCAGGGGTGGAATTGTTGAATCCTATTATGTTTTGAGGAAGAACCAGACTGATTTCTAAAACATCTGCACCATTTTACCTTCCCACCAGCAATGTATGACTGCCATTTCTCCATATCCTTGCCAACTGTTGTTACGTTGCCACTTTTTGATAGTGGTCATCCTTAGTGCTTCTGGTTACTTCTTGTGCCATTAAAAAAATGTTCATTTCCTAATCTCACCTCTCACCTCCAGTGTCTGTTGTCATCTTTCTACTTTACATCAACTCCACAGAGTCCTTTATTCTTGCCTCAAAAGATAGTTGTATGTAGTGGACTTTAACCGGTGATTTGGGGTGATGTGGGTGGATGAGGAGAGAGATCACTGCACAGCACATGGACTAACAGAAAAGTAAGTACAAATTATCCCTGATGTATGATGATTCCACTTTACACTGATGTGAAAGCGACACGCATTCCGTAGAAACTGTACATCAAATTTTGAATTTTGATCTTTTCCTGAGCGACCAATAGATATGTGAAAGACACTCTCCTGATGTGAGACTTAGCTCCCAACCAGCACGCAATCCCAAGGGTCAACAGCCAATATGCTGACAATCACTCTGCACCCACACAACCATTCTGTTTGTCACCTTCAGGATAGCATTCAGTCAGGTACATGCGAGAGTCCACACTTTGTTATAACAGAGGCTTTGTGTTAGATGATTCTGCCCAACCGGAAGTTACTATAAGTGTTCGGGGCATGTTTGAGGTTGGCTAGTCTGAGCTAGGATGTCTGGTGGGTTAGGTGTATCCAGTGCATTTTTGGCTTAAGGTATTTTTAATTCACGATGGGTTTATTGGATATAACCTCATTGTAAGTTGCAGAAGGTCTGTATTAATTTCTGTATTAGCTTATTTATTTATTTTTTAGAAAGAGAGAGAGAGAATATCCCAATCCCAATATCCCAATGTGGGGCCTGATCCCATGAACCATGAAATCATGACCTGAGTGGAAATCAAGAGTCGGACACTTAACTGACTGAGCCACCCAGGCGCCCCTATATTCCCTAGTGGACATATAGGTTGCTCCCATGCACCTCATATTACCTGCAATGCGATGGTGAAATCTTCGACAGGTGCTTTTACCTCCCAGGTCTGGGACTAGACAGGTGGAGCATCTCAGGCACACGCAGGGCGCCTGGATGACCATGGAAATGTGTGCCTCCTTCAATGTTGCATTCAAGGCTTACTTTCTTTGCTCCACTTTAATCCCAGGCCTATTATTTCCTATAGTTCAGTTTCTTTTAGAAATACCTGGAATGAAATAGGGTACTACTCTCCTCCTCAGTTTTCCCTTTTATTGAGTTGCTTATCCTTTCTCTGGTGAATTGAAATGGAATCGTATTCTATATTGGAATCATATCTATATATCTGTACTTTTATTTCTGAGTTTTCTATTTTATTCTATTAATCCATTTACTATTACTTTGTGTAACATGTAGAAAAATGAAATTAGACCACTTTCTGACACCATTCACAAAAATAAACTCAAAATGGATAAAGGATCTGAATGTGAGACAGGAAACCATCAAAACCCTTGAGGAAAAAGCAGGAAATAGCCTCCTAGACCTCAATCGCAGCACTTTCTTCCTCAACACATCCCCAGAGGCCAGGGAATCAAGAACAAAAATTAACTACTGGGACCTCATCAAGATAAAAAGCTTCTGCAAGGCGAAGGAAACAATCAAAAAAACTAATAGGCAACCAACAGAATGGGAAAAGATAGTGGCAAATGGCATATCAGATAAAGGGCTAGTATCCAAAATATACAAGGAGCTCACTAAACTCCATGCACGAAAAATGAATGATCCAGTGAAGAAATGGGCAGAAGACCTGAATAAACACTTCTCCAAAGAGGACATCCAGATGGCCAACAGGCACATGAAACGATGCTCAACATCACTCATCATCAGGGAAATTCAAATCAAAACCACACTGAGATACCACCTCACACCAGTCAGAGTCGCTAAAATGAACAAATCAAAAGACTATAGATGCTGGCGAGGGTGTGGAGAGACGGGCACCCTCCTACACTGTTGG
>PISW01014311.1:0-21714 GCA_004023785.1 Mungos mungo
CCTTGTACATTTTCGATATTAGCCCTTTATCTGATATGTCATTTGCAACTATCTTTTCCCATTCTGTCGGTTGCCTATTAGTTTTCTTGATTGTTTCCTTTGCCTTGCAGAAGCTTTTTATCTTGATGAAGTCCCAAGGGTTCAGTTTTGCTTTCATTTCCCTTGCCTTTGAGGATGTGTCAAGTAGGAGATTGCTGCGATGGAGGTCTAGGAGGTTTTTCCCTACTTTTTCCTCGAGAGTTTTGATGGTTTCCTGTCTCACATTCAGGTCCTTCAGCCATTTTGAGTTAATTTTTGTGTATGGTGTTAGAGACTGGTCTAGTTTCATTCTTCTACATGTTGCTGTCCAGTTTTCCCAGCACTACCTGCTAAAGAGGCAGTCTTTTTTCCATCGGATACTCTTTCCTGCCTTGTCAAAAATTAATTGACCATACATTTGTGGGTCCAGCTCTGGGTTCTCTATTCTATTCCATTGGTCTATGTGTCTGTTTTTGTGCCAATACCATACTGTCTTGATGATGACAGCTTTGTAGTAGAGGCTAAAGTCTGGGATTGTGATACCTCCCGTTTTGGTTTTCTTCTTCAATATAACTTTGGCTAAACGGTGTCTTTTGTGGTTCCATAACATAGGCATTTTTAAATATAGTTTATTGTCAAGTTGATTTCCATGTAACACCCAGTGCTCATCCCAACAAGTACCCTCCTCAATGCCCATCACCCATTTTCCCCTCTCCCTCACCCCCATCAACCCTCAGTTTGTTTTCAGTATTTAAAAGTCTTTTATGGTTTGCCTCCCTCCCTCTCTGTAACTATTTTTTCTCCTTCCCCTCCCCCATGGTCTTCTGTTAAGTTTCTCCTGATCCACAAATGAGTGAAAACATATGGTATCTTTCTCTGCCTCACTTATTTCACTTAGCATAATACCCTAGAGTTCCATCCATGTTGCTACAAATGGCCAGATTTCAACCTTTCTCATTGACATGTAGTATTCCTTTGTATATGTAAACCATCTTCTTGATCCATTTGTCAGGTGATAGGCATTTAGGCTGTTTGCATGATTTAGCTATTGTTGAAAGTGCTGCTGTGAACTTGGGGTACATGTGCCCCTATGCATCAGCACTCCTGTATCCCTTGGACAAATTCATAGCAGTGCTATTGCTGGGTCATAGGGGAGTTCTATTGTTAAATTTTTGAGGAACCTCTGAACTGGTTTCCAGAGCAGCTGCACAAGTTTGCATTCCCACCAACAGAGTAAGAGGATACCCATTTCTTCACATCCTCGCCAGCATCTATAGTCTCCTGATTTGTTCATTTTAGCCACTCTGACTGACGTGACGTGGTATCTCAGTGTGGTTTTGATTTGTATTTCCCTGATGCTGAGTGATGTTGAGCATCGTTTCATGTGCCTGTAGGCCATCTGGATGTCCTCTTTGGAGAAGTGTCTGTTCATGTCTTCCGCCCATTTCTTCACTGGATTATTTGTTTTTCGGGTGTGGAGTTTGGTGAGTTCCTTATAGATTTTGGATACTAGCCCTTTACCCGAAATGTCATTTGCAGCTATCTTTTCCCATTCCATCAGTTGCTTATTAGTTTTATTGATGTTTCCTTTGACATGTAGAAGCTTCTTATCTTGAGGAGGTCCCAATAAGTTCATTTTTGCTTTTCATTGCCTTGCTTTTGGAGATGTATCGATTAAGAATTTGCTGTGGTTGAGATCAAGGAGGTTGTTTCCTGCTTTTTCTTCTATGGTTTTGATGGCGTTTTGTCTCACATTCAGGTCCTTCATCCATTTTGAGTTATTTTTGTGTATGGTGTAAGAAAGTGGTCTGGTTTCATTCTTCTGCATATTGCTGTCCAGTTCTCCCAGCACCATCTGTCAGAGGGGCTTTTTTCCATTAGATATTCTTTCCTGCTTTGTCAAAGATTAATTGGCTATGTAATTGTGGGTCCAATTCTGGGTTCTCTATTCTATTCCATTAGTCTAGGTGTCTGTTTTTGTGCCAATACCATGCTGTCTTGATGATGTCAGCTTTGTAGCAGAGGCTAAAGTCTGGGATTGTGATGTCTCCCATTTTGGTTTTCTTCCTCAATATTACTTTCGCTATTTGGGGTCTTTTGTGGTTCATACAAATTTTAAGATTGTTTGTTCTAGCTTTGAGAAAAATGCTGGTGCAATTTTGATTGCGATTGCATTGAATGTGTAGATTGCTTTGGGGAGTAATGAGATATTTATTCTTCTGACCCATGTGCGTGGAATGTTTTTCCATTTCTTTGTGTCTTCTTCAATTTCCTTCATAAGTTTTCTATAGTTTTCATTGTACAGGTCTTTTACATCTTTGGTTAGATTTATTCCTAGGTATTTTATGATTTTGGGTGCAATTGTGAATGGGATCAGTTTCTTGATTTTCTTTCTCTTGTGTCATTATTGGTGTATAAAAATGCAAACGATTTCCGGACATTGATTTTGTAGCCTACAACTTTGCTGAATTCATGAATCATTTCTAGCAGACTTTTGGAGGAGTCAGTCTGGTTTTCCATGTAGAGTATCATGTCGTCTGCAAAAAGTGAATGTTTGACTTCATCTTTGCCAATTCTGATGCCTTTTATTTCCTTTTGTTCTCTGATTGCTGATGCTAGGACTTCCAGCACTCTGTTAAACAACAGTGGTGAGACTGCCATCCCTGTCATGTTCCTGATCTCAGGGGGAAGGCTCTTAGTTTTTCCCCATTGAGGATGATATTTGCTGCGGGCTTTTCATAAATGGCTTTTATATTTAATAAGTTCCTTCTATCCCAATGTTGTCGAGGGTTTTTATTAAGAAAGGATGCTGTGTTTTGTCAAATGCTTTTTCTGCATCTATGGACAGGATCATATGGTTCTTATCTTTTCTTTTGTTAACGTGATGTATCACATTGATGGATTTGTGAACATTGAACAAACCCTGTAACCTAGGAATGAATCCCACTTGATCATGGTGGATAACTCTTTTTATATGCTGTTGAATTCAAATTGCTAGTATTTTGTTGAGAATTTTTACATCTGTATTCATTAAGGATATTGGCCTGTAGTTCTCTTTTTTGGTTGGGTCTCTGTCTAGTTTGGTAATCAACGTGATGCTGGCTTCGTAGAATGAGTCCAGAATTTTTTTTTTCCTATTTCTATTTCTTGGAATAGCTTGAGAAGAATGGGTATTAACTCTTTTTTAAATGTCTGGTAGAATTCCCTAGGGAAGCCATCTGGCCCAGGGCTCTTATTTGTGGGGAGATTTTTGATAACTGATTCAATTTCTTCACTGGTTATGGGTCTCTTCAGATTTCTATTTCTTCCTGTTTGAGTTTTGGTAGTGTGTGGGTCTGTAGGAATTCGCCCATTTATTTTAGGTTGTCCAGTTTATTAGCATATAGTTTTTCATTGTATTCCCTGATAATTGCTTGTATTTCTGAGGGATTGGTTGTAATAAATCAATTTTCATTCATGATTTTATCTATTTGGGTCCTCTCCATTTTCTTTTTGAGAAGCCTGGCTAGAGGTTTATCAATTTTGTTTTTTAAAAAGCAACTTTTGGTTTCATTGATGTGTTTAACTGTATTTTTTTTTTTTTGGATTCTGTATTGCTTATTTCTACCCTGATCTTTATTATTTCTCTTTTTCTGCTGTGTTTGAGGTGTCTTTGCTGTTCTGTTTCTAGTTCTTTTAGGTGTGCTTTTAGGTTTTGTATTTGGGCTTTTCTAGTTTCTTGAGAGAGGCCTGGATTGCAGTGTATTTTCCTCTTAGGACTGCCTTTGCCACTTCTCAAAGAGTTTTGATTGTTATATTTTCACTTTGATTTGTTTCCATATATTTTTAAATTTCTTATCTAATTGTCTGGTTGATCCATTCATTCCTTAGTAGGGTGTTCATTATCTTCCATGCTTTTGGAAGGTTTCCAGACTTTTTCCTGTGGTCCATTTCATGTTTCATAGTGTTGTGTTCTGAAAGTGTGTATGGTATGATCTCAATTCTTTCATATTTATTGAGGGGTGTTTTGTGACCCAGTATGTGATCTGTGTTGGACAATTTACCATGTGCACTCGAGAAGAAAGTGAATTCCACAGCTTTGGGATAGAGTTCTAAATATCTATGTCAAATCCATCAGGTCCCGTAGATCTTTCAGTTTCTTTAGTGATTTTCTATCTAGTTGATCTATCCATTGTTGTAAATAGAGTATTAAAGTCCCCTGCAGTTAGTACATTCTTATCAAGCAGATTGCTTATATTTTTGATTAGTTGTTTTATATATTTGGGTGCTCCTGAATTCTGTGCATAGACATTTACAATTGTTAGCTCTTCCTGATGGACAGACCCTATAATTATTATATAATGCCCTTCTTATCTTTTGTTAGTGACTTTACTTTAAAGTCCAGTTTGTCCAATATAAGTATGGTGACTCTAGCTTTCGTTTGACTTCTGTTAGCATGATAGGTATTTCTCCATCCCCAGACTTTCAACCTGAAGGTATCCTCACTCTTGTAAACAGCGAATAGATAGGTCTAATTTTTTTAATCCATTCTGATACTCTTTGTCTTTTGATTGGAGCATTTAGTCAGTTTACATTCAGTGTTATTATTGAAAATTATGGGTTTAGAGTCATTGTGTTCTCTGTAGGATTTATGCTTGTAATGATGTTTCTGATACTTTGTGTTTCTTCCAACATTTCCCTCATAAAGTACCCCTTAGGATCTCTTGTATGGCTGGTTTAGTGGTGATGAATTCCTTCAGTTTTTGTTTGTTTGGGAAAACCTTTATCTCTCCTTCTATTCTGAATGACAGTCTTGCTGGATAAAGGATTCTTAGGTGCATATTTTTTCTCTTCATCAGATTGAAGTTTACCTGCCATTCCTTTCTGGCCTGCAAAGTTTCATTAGATAGGTCTGCTAATACCCTTATGTGTCTGCCTTGGTATGTTAGGGCCTTTTATCCCTAGCTGCTTTCAGAATTCTCTTTGTGTATTTTGCCAATTTCACTGTGATATGTCGTGCAGAAGATCAATTCAACTTATGTTTGAGGGGACTTCTCTGTGCCTCTTGGATTTCAATGTCTGTTTACTTCCCCAATTTGGAGAAGTTCTCAGCGTGATTTGTTCAAGAACCCCCTCAGCCCTTTTCTCTCTCTCTCTTATTCTGGAATTCCTATGATAAGGATATTGTTCCATTTGACTGCATCACTCAGTTCTTGAATTCTCCTTTTCTGCTCCTGGATCATTTTATCTCTTTATTTTTTTCGGCTTCTTCCTTTTCCATTTTATTTTCAATTCACCTATTCTCCCCTCTGCCTCTTCCATCACACTGTGGATGCCTCCATTTTATCTTGCACCCTATTTATAGAATTTTTAATTCATCATGACTATCTTTAAGATCCTTGATCTCTGCAGCAGTGGAGTCTCTGCTTTCTTCTATGCCTTTTTCAAGCCTAGTGATTAGTTTTATGAGTATTATTCTAAATTTTTGTTCATTTATGTTGCTTATATCTGTTTTGACCAATTATTTAGCTGTCACTTCTTCCTGGAATTTGTTTTGAGGAGATATCTTCTGTTTCATCATTTTGGCTAGTTTTCTGTCTCTTTTAAGTTTTATAAGCCTGTTATATGCTCTGTCCCTATGAGTACTGCTATATTAAAGGAGGCTCGTATGCTTTCCACGGCCTGGCTGTTTAGGAGGTGTTTTTTTATAGAGTGTTACTTGTTCTCTGTTGTTGTGACTTTGGGTATTTTATTTCTGTACTTGTGATGTTTTGGACTTCCTACCATGTGTGTTTTTGTTTGTTCCTTGAAGTAGCCCTGGAAAGGAAAACAGACAAACAGGAAATGAAAACATCCAAATGCAAAAACAAATAAAACAAACAAGCATACAGTAAAAAAAAAAAACCACACACAAAAAGACAGTCTAAAAGCATAAAAGTAGAAATAAGTAAAGAGCAGGGTGGAGGCAGTGCTGATGGAAGGGCATATATAAATAGAGAAATGACAGGGGTGGGGAGAAAGAGGAAATGAACATTGACCAGGCAGACAGACTAAAAGGCTTAATCCAGGGAGAGAGAAAGGACAATAAGGAAGGAGGCAAGGAGAAAGAAACGAAGATCATGTTACCCAGAGAAACTATATGGCCTGATTTTTCCAGACAGAGAGAAAGGAAAGTAAAGAAGGAGGTGTAGGACATGCGTCAAGAGAATGGAGTAACTCTATGTGTTTAAGCAAACCAATAACCAGAGTAACTATCCTAGAGGAGAGAAGAGATAAAGAGAGAAGAGAGAATATATCTAAATAGCAAGAATTGACCTAGAGTTAATCCAGGCAGTGCCATAGTGCTAGTTCCACAGTGTCTATCCAGCTCCAGTAGATAAGTGGCTCCCCAGCTTGGGGGTGGGGCGTGGTTTGGTGTGGGAGAGTCCTGCCTCCACTGATGGCTCTGTGGACCAATCCCTGAGGCCCTGCCTTGGTGGTTGTGGGGAGAAAAATGGTGCCCCCCCACAAGTCCTTTTTCCACGGACCAGTGGTCCCAAATCACTCCTTTGGATCCATCCTCACCATGCTGCAGGTGCAGACGAGGTGGCTTATCTCCTATGCCCCATGCCCAGTTGGGTTATAAGCTCTGTGCATGTTAATGATGCTTCCCGACATGTAATCCCACAAGCCCAAGCACTTCAGGGTGGGGGATAGATTCCTTCTGATGTTGACTGTGCCCCTGAGGGACCACCAAACTTGGAGGGAACTCCCTTTGTCTCCGGGCATGAGAACAGGGCACCCAGCCCCAAGCTAAAGAAAGCCCCACAGTTAGAGATGTGATGTCTCTCTGAAAGCCTTGTAGTCGGAGATGGGATGATAAGATCCCTTTCCATCCCAGTCCTCCTTGTCCTGGCCCATTTTTTTCTCCCCCAGTTTGCAGTCACACACCTATGAGGCTGTCTTCCTAGTAGACTTCCATCTCCTTTCCTCCCAGACTCTTGGGATTCAGAGTCCTTTGGTTTCAGCCCTCCTTTGTTTGAGAGATGCGGGTGCGAAGTACAGAGCCCCTACTTCTCTGCCATGTTGGCACTTAGTCTAGCATAGGCATTTCAAAAACTCACTACGATCAGGCTTCATAATTGTTCGGAAGTGACAGATTTTCAAATTTAATGTTACCTAGTTTTGGATGTGTGAAGTTGCAATTGCTATGGTATATTGATCACTGCTGTCTTTTAGTTGAGATCCAGCAGTTGAGGCAGAAATATCTGAGAGTTACATAGGAATTATAGTGGATTGGATAGTATAGAAAGAAATGCTAGGTTTGACCCCTAGAGTTTGGCTTGCATAATGTACCATACACAAGGCGGCTTATATAAAACAGAAATTTATTTTTCACAGTTCTGGAGCCTGGAGGTCCGAGATCAGAGTGCAAGTATGAACAGGTTGTGATGGAGGCCTTCATCCAGTCTGTAGTTGGGTGTCTTCTTGCATCCTCCCTTAGCAGAAAGAGGGCTAGAGAGCTCTCTTGGTTTCCCTTTTTTTAGGGCACTAATCCCATTTGTGAGAGTTACATCCTCATGATCCTTTTACCTCCCAAAGGCCATACCTCCTAATATCACAGTTAAGGTAGGATTTCAATATAAGAGTTTTAGGAAGATAGAGGTATTCAGCCCATAATATCTACCCCTCATAGATAGTAGTGAGTATAAGAAAAACAGGACTGATAGATAAAAATCTCAGTTTAGCCCTTTATATATAATGTTAAAATACCTTTTATCTGATTGCGTAGAGATGGCAAGAATGCCATTGAATATTGAGATATGGAATTCAGCAATGAGATCTGTGACATGGAGATGTTTTTTGGGAGGTGTAAATTGGTATCTGAAAGTATAAGTAAACTAGACTGCTCAAAAGTACTGAAAAAAGAATTTGGTATCTTGATTGAGGCCTGGTATATTTAATTAACCATTGACTGTGTTAGTAAAGGAGGTTGATCTTGCAAACAGGTCCAAGGAAAGGAAACCAAAAAGTATAAAGCCGTACACAAGAGGGAAAGCCACAGCAACTAAGGGAGCAAAATAATTAAAAGTGCTACAGAGATTAGAATGATGAATAATTAATAATAATCATCATTAACGTTTATTGAATGATTACTGTTTACTTAGTAGTAAGTACTTTATCTGAATTGATTCATTAGTTTTCAGTAACATCATAAGGTGAATACTATTATCTTTGTTTACAAAGGCTGAAGGTATGTTTAGACAAAATATGAAACATATACAAATTAAATAGGTTTTAATTGGTGCATGTGGGATTGGAAACCAGGCAATATGAGTCCAGAGATTGTACACTTAGCCTTTATGCTCCATTCTATTCAAATGGTCTGAAAAACTACTCTTTGAATTTTCCCCAGACATGAAGAGTAAGCAGGAATTTGTCAATGGAGAAAGAACTGAAGGTTAAAGTTGTGCCTTCTTCTGCATACACATGTTCTGTTGGATCATAGAGTGAGGTGATACTGACTTCTCTTGAGCCTCTAAATTTGAGGAGTCTTGTAAGGCTCCTTGAGTGACAAGAGAGTAATATCACACATGGGATTTTGGTTAGTTCTGACATTGTCTTGAAGAATTACATTCCAGCTTTCCTTTAACGAATGATTCATCCTGAGGCGTCAATTTAGGGATTTAAATAAAGATGACCCCATCCCTAATTCCACTAGGGTTGCATAAACCAAGCATATCAAGAGTGCCATGTTTAACTTCATGAAGGATTAATTGATATTGGCTTCCTTGATAGATAGAACTTTTTTTGTGTGTGTGCCTGGCTGGCTCAGTTGGTAGAGCATGTGACTCTGAATTTCAGGGTTCTGAGTTTAAGCCTCACATTGGGTGTAGAGCTTACTAGAAAAACAAAATTAAAAGCTCTGTTTTTAAGATTTTGGAATTCTAATTCTATTAATATAGTATAAAAATCTCTTATAAATGTTCTGCCTTAATTTCTTCTAGACGGTTAATTCCTTGCTACTTCCCTAACCTATGGAAATTACAATGCTAATCTAGAATGCTACGGCATGTTGAAGCAGGAGCATGGGCTTACAAATACCACAACAGATTTAGTTGTGGATTGAGGAGGACTTTTTGGAGAGTTTAAGTGAGGACTACTCCACACACAATTAGTAATTAGTGTGTTCACATTTTGGCATCATTTTTTCCTTTGTGTACTACCTTCAAGATAGACGATTTCTTAAAAGAATTCACAGAAACCAGGAAAGGTATTAAACTCAAAATTACAGTTTATAATAACAAAAAATACAGATTAAAATCATCATAAGGGAAAAAGCACGTAAGGAGGGATCCAGGAGACACCAGGCACAAGCTTCTGGTTATTCTCTTCTTATGGAGTTCTACAGATAGTGGCAAATTTTTCCAACACTAATGTGCTGCAGCATCTGCAAAGTGTTGACATCCTTGTAAGCATGGAGCATCTCTACCACTGATCTTAGTTCCTTAGTTGCCAGCCCTCACACAGGTCTAATTGAGACAGGATGCCTCAATGCCTCAAAGCCCCAGGCATATGCAAATAGATATCTACCATAAATCACATCTCTAGCATAAACTATACAAACACATTCTTAACAGGTAGGGTATTCTAAGGGCTCATATCAGAAGCTAGGTAAGGGCTAGCCCTGAAGAACTGAGGCAAATATAAGCTTTGGGCAATCCAGGCCTCAGAGTTAACCTTTGAGTGCATAGTATATACATTTTTGGGCCTTCTGTGTATAGTACTCTGTCTTATATAATGTCTTAGCAATATTTTGTTGTATATTAAAATGACTTATCTTTATGTTTTCATTTTCCATTTTATAAAATACTTTTAATTGTAATACTTTTACTTCTAATTCTGATGACTATGAGTTGTCCAGCATTTCCTACAAATACATGTTATCGTAACTATTTACACACCTACAAAATAGTTATCTTTGAATACTTTCTGATATTGGTAGGCCTTCTTGTTTTTGTCTAATTAAATAGATTTGAGCTTCTGGGAGAATGTTTAGATGATTGAGGTGATAATTTTCTCATTGCCAAATTAAATGAGAAAGTAGACAACCTTTCAGCATGTGAAATAAGTTTGACATGAGAGAAAATAGAGTAAGCATTTTTAAGAATTAAAGAGTTATTGTCTGTGTGTGTATCCATATATATACATATGTATACATATATATATATATACAAGAGATTGAAAAATGAGACAGGTTGCAGTTGTATTTCAAAAATGCAGAAAACATAAAACAGTAATATTTTTTCTAGGAAAAAAACTTTAAAACTATTTTATGATTGAGAAGAAACATGAATGTGACTATGATAAGCCTTGAAATAATAAACAAATAAACAACAACAGTAGACCTGCAGGGAAACATTACGAAAGACTTGGCAATAAAAGCTAAGGGCAAATAATTAGGTGAACATCCGTTTTTTTATTTTTTCCACCACTAGTTCCCAGTTTTCTGGTGTGTCTTTAAGAAACAGCCCCAGCTTTCAGTCCAAATGCAAGTAGAGTTGACACTTCCTTACACTTTAGGGGAGAAAAATCTAACTCCGTTAGTCAGCCCTCCATCACCCTGGCCAAAGTGCTTGGTCTAGGGGTGAGTCCATAATCCTTGTTAGGTCAATTTGGGGTCTTTTCCTGACATTGATGGAAACCCAGGGCTTTTTCATGCTGTATTTGGTAAATTTGGATAGGAGAGCAGTGGCTATCAAAGTAACTGCTCAATAAATCTCGAGTGGATCAACTAAATCAACATTTCTGGTTTATAAAATATGTGCTTCAGTTGAGTTTACAGAGAATACTGATTTTCAATTTTGGGATGCATTTGAATCAAGGGTGGGCTCAAAAAATCTTAGAATGTTTAGCCCAATTACACCATTTCTTTTTCGTGAGGTATGGGTTGTGGGATGGGAAATTTTCATCTCTGTTAATGCCCAGGTGGCGCTGATTCTGGACCAGACTTTGAGAACCACAGCTCCATTCTTTGAAGGTATATACACTGAAAGTAGAAAGGATGCTTTGCTTTTGAAGGGAGGAAAACATTAAAAGATAAAAAACAAAAAAGACAAATTTCAAGTAACTGTAGTGTTATAGGTAGACCTCAGTTATTGGTCTAATGAGAGCTTGCGTTTAGAAGATTCCAGTTTATGTCACTGATGCTGTTCACTGATCACATTTTGAGGTCCTGGCAGTTGGTCAGTATGACTAGTGAGGATTTCTCCTGTGTTGTATGCTTACGCTAAAGCTACACTAGATCTTAATATTTTCATCTCGTTTCCCCTTCACTACCCAGGGAAGGTATTCAAATGTGTCTAGCCTAGCAATAAGGAAACTGAGGATGAGAATTAAATATTTTGCCTGAGACTGCAGAACAAATAAGCAGCAGAATTCAGACTGGAAACCAGAGACACTTACTCGCTAACATGTGCTACTGAACAGGGTGAGGAGGCAGAAGAGGTCTTATACCAGATGCAGGTAACTGCCCCATACCCTTCTGAGTGGGGAAACCCCTGGCGTAAGGTAAATCTGCGCACACAGCGGTATGTAGCCACGGCTAAAACATAGCTTCAGGTCTGTCTCCACACCTCTTCAGGAGGACTTAAAAATGTACCGGGAAGTGCCCAGCTGGTTCAGTTGATTGAGCATCTAACTTTGGCTCAGTTCATGGTCACTGTTCGTGAGTTTGAGCCCTGCATCAGGCTCACTGCTTTCAGCCTGGAGTCTGCTTCAGATCCTCCGTCTCCCTCTCTCTCTCTGCCTCTCCCTCACTCATGCTCTTTCTCTCTCTCAAAAATAAACATTTAAAAAAGGTACCTAGTGTGCCAATAATTAAAGTGCTCTGCGTGAAGGTACTGTGGGTCAGACATATTTCTGAACATCTGCATTCTTTCAGATATTAAAAGCAATAGCTCCTGTTAAATGAGAGGGTGGTCCAAGATTTCAAAGACCAAAACACTAAATTACCAATAACCTATTCCACAATGAAGTGATACGTGATCTTGCAAAGGACTTTACCAGAACCAGTTCTGTAGCCATGAGCCTAACACTCAATCAAGATGTGCAAGAAAGTTGTGGTAGAAGAGAGAAAAAATTTTTCATTCTTTTTATTTATCTACATTTTAAAAATTGAAGCATAATTCACACACGTTATATTAGTTTCAGGTGTACAACATAGTGATTTGACAAGTCTATACTTTATGCTGTGCTCACAAGTGTAGCTGCCATCTGTCGCCATATAACTCTATTACAATACTATTTACTATATTTCCTGTGCTGTGCCTTTTATTCCAATGACTCACTCATTCCATAATTGGAAGCCAGTATCTCTCACTATCCTTTACCCATTTTGCCCATCCCTACCCTTGCAACCAGCAGTTTGTTTTCTGTACTTTGGGGGCTAGTTATGCTTTTGGTTTCCTTATTCGTTTGCTTTGTTTTTTAGATTACATATGTGAGTGAAATCATGTAGTATTTGTCTTTCTCTGTCTGACTTATATAACTTAGCACAGTATTCTCCAGGTCCATCCATGTTGTTAGAAATGACAAGATCTCATTATTTTCATGGCTGAGTAATAGTCCATTTTGTATATGTACCACAGCTTCCTTGTCCAGTCATCTGTCATTGTATACCTGAATAGCTTCCATAGCCAAGATTGCAGTAAACTTAGGTGTTCATGTATCTTTTCAAATTAATGTTTTTGTTTTCTTTAGAATTACTACATCATATGATATTTCGATTTTTAATTTTTTGAGGAACCTGCATACTGATTTCCACAGTGGCTGCACCAATTTACATTCTCACCAACAATGTTCTAAGGTTCCTTCTTTTTCCACATCCTCACCAGCACTTGTTATTTTTTGATTTTTCATTCTAGCCATTCTGAAAGGTCTCTGAGGTGATATATCATGGTCTTGATTTGCAATGCCCTAATGATTAATGATGTTGAGCATCTTCTCATGTGTCTGTTGGCTGTATTTTGTCTTTGAAAAAAAATTTATTCAAGTTCTCTGCCCATTTTTAATTGGATTGTTTTTTTCTTTTTTTGTGTGTGTGTTCAGCTACAAGTTACATATTTTAGCTATTTTGAATATGTCACTTGTGAGTACTTTCTCTCATTCACTAGGTTCTCTCTTCATTTTGTTGATGGTCGTCTTCACTGTATAAAACCTTTTTATTTTAATACAATCCCAATAGTTTATTTTTGCTTTTGTTCTCCTTGCTTTAGGAGACATCTAGAAAAGTGTTGCTATGGCCGATGTCACAGTAATCACTGCCTATGTTTTCTTCTTGGAGTTTTATGGTTTCAGATATTATGTTAGATATTTAATCCATTTTCAGTTTATTTCTATGTGTGGTATAAAAAAGTGAACCATTTGCATTCTTTTGCTGTCCAGTTTTCCCAGTACCATTTATTGAAGAGGCTGCTTCTTTCCCCATTGTGTTTTCTTCTCTCCTTTGCCATATATTAATTAACCATGTAAGCGTGGGATTATTGTTGGGCTCTCTGTTCTGTTGATCTATGTGTCATTTTTGTGCCAGTACCACCTTGATTTGCCCTCTACTGCTTTATAGTATATCTTGAAATCAGGGATTGTGATACCTTTAGCATTGTTCTTCTTTCTCAGGATTACTTTGGCTATGTAGGGTCCTTTTTGGTTCCATACAAATTTTAGGATTATTTGTTCTAGTTCTGTGAAAACTGCTGTTGGTATTTTAATAGGGATTGCATTAAATATGTAGATGGCTTTGGATAGTATGGACATTTTAACAATATTAATTCTTTAAGTCAGTAAACTAAGAATATATTTCCATTTGTTTGTGATGTCTTCAGTTTCTTTCATCAGTATGTTATAGTTTTCAGAGTATAGATCTTTCACCTCCTTGGTTAAGTTTATTCTTAGGTATTTTATTCTTTGTAGTGCAATTGTAAATGGAATTGTTTCCTTATTGTCTCTTTCTGCTGCTTCATTGTTAGTGCATAGAAACACATCTGATTTCTGTGTATTAATTTAGTATCCTGCAATTTTACTGAATTCATTTATTCTAATAATTTTTGATGGAGTATTTAGGGTTTTCTATGTATAGTATCATGTCAACTGCAAATAGAGCCTGTTTAACTTTTTCTTTATCAATTTAGATGCCTATTATTTCTTTTGCTCTTCTGATTGGTGTGGCTAGGCCTTTGAGTACGATATTAAATAAAAAGGGGGAGAGTGGACATCCTTGTCTTGTTTCTGATCTTAAATGAAGAACTCTCAGCTCTCAGCTCTGAGACACCACTGAGTATGATGTTAACTGTGGGTTTGTCATGTGTGGTCTTTATTATGTTGAGGTATGTTTCTCCTAAAACCACCTTGAGAGTTTTGATCATAAACAGATTTTGAATTTTGTCAACTGCTTTTTCTGCATACTATTGTGATGATCATATAATTTTAATCCTTTGTTTTGTTGATATGCATCATGTTAATTATTTTGCAAATATTGAACCATCCTTGTATCCCCAGAATAAATCCCACTTGATTATGATAAATAATTCTTTTCATGTATTCTTGAATGCAGCTTGCTCATATTTTCTTGAGGATATCTTCATTTATCTTCATTGGAGATATTGGCCTATAGTTTTCATTTTGTAGTGTCTTTGGTTTTATTATCAGGGTAATGCTGGCTTTGTAGTATGTACTTGGTAGCTTTCCTTCCTCTTCTATTTTTTGGAATTGTTTGAGAGAATAGGTATTAAGTCTGTTAAATGTTTGATAGAATTCATTTCTGAATCCGTCTGGTCCTAGACTTTTGTTCGTTGGCAATTTATTGATTACTGATTTATTTTTGTTATTTTTCATTGATCTGTTTAGATTTTCTGTTCCTGATTTAGTATTGGAAGTTTGTATGTTCCTAGAAATTTATCCATTTCATCTGGGTTGTCCATTTTTTGGGCATATAATTTTTCATAGTCTTCTCTGATAATTTTTATTTCTGTTGTATTGGTTGTTATCTCCCCTCCTTTTTTCTGGTTTTATTTATATTGCCTCTGATGTTTTCTGTTGTCTTCCTGGTCTCTATTTCATTTACTTCAGCTCTAATCTTTATTATTCCCTTTCTTCTATTAACCATGGACGTTGTTCTTTTTCTAGTTCCTTTAGGTTTAAGTTTGGATTGTTTGAGATTTTCTTGCTTGTTTCATGTCTCCAAATATTTTTTTTAAATTTCCTTTGATTTCTTCATTGACTCATTGGCTGTTTGATAGCATGTTGTTTAGCCTCCATGTATTTGTGTTTTTTCCAGGTGTGTGCGTGTGTGTGTGTGTGTGTGTGTGTGTGTGTGTGTGATTTCTAGTGTTATACTGTTCTGTTTGAAAAAGATGCATGTTACAATTTCCGTCTTCTTAAATGTATTGAGACTTTTATGTATTTCCTCCATTTTGTCTGTCAATACTTTATGTATTTGGGTGTTCCTATATATACACACACACACACACACACACACACACACGCATAGAGTTGTAATATCCTCTTGTTGGATTAACCTCTTTATCAATAGGCAATAAACTTCTTTATCTCTTGGTATAGTCTTTGTTTTAAAGACCACTTTGTCTGATAGAAGTATTGCTACCCCAGCTTCTTTTTTGCTTCCATTTGCCTGAAATATCTTTTTCCATCCTTTTTTTTTTTCAGCCTATATATATGTCGTTAGATTTAAAGGGGGTCTCTTGTTGGCAGCATATAGATGGATCTTGTTTTATTATCCATTCTACCACTGTATGTCATTTGATTGGAGTGTGTATACCATTTACTTTTAAAGTAATTGTTGATAGAGATGTATTTACTGCCATTTTCTTGTTTTCTGGTTGTTTTTGTAGTTCTTTATCCCTTTCTTCTTTTCTTACTCTCTTCCTTCCTTGTGGTGGATGACTTTCTATAATGTTATGTTTGTCTTTCTCCCTCCTTACTTTTTGTGTGCCTATTATAAGTTTATGATTTTTGGTTGCCATGAGGTTCATATATTACATCTAGTAAAACAGCAATACATATTAAGTTGATGGTCACTTTAGATCGAGTACATTGTAAAAGAACTTTTTTTTAACTTTCCCTTTCCATGTTTTATGTTTATATTTCATATTTTACAACTTTATATTCATAATTTTCTTACTTCAGTCTTTGGATTTCCACGTAAAGAAGTCCCATTACCATTTTTTATAAGGATGGTTTAGTGGTGATGAACTCCTCTCAGCACTTTAATTATATTATGCCGCTCCTTTCGGGCTTGCAAAATGTCTGCTGGAAAATCAGCTGATAGCCTTATAGGGTTTCTCTAGTATGTAACTGTTTTGTTTTCTCTTGCTACCTTAAAAATTCTCTCTTTATCACTGCTTTTTGCCATTTTAATTACTATGTGTCTTGGTATGGACCTCCTTGGGTTGATTTTATTGGGGACTTTCTGTGCCTCCTGGATCTCAATGTCTGTTTCCTTCCCCATATTAGGGAAGTTTTCAGATATTATTTCTTCAAATAGATTTCATGCCCCTTTTTTTCTTAATTCTGCTTTTGGGATCCTTATAAAGCAAATGTTGCTATACTTGATAATGTTGCTGAGTTTCTTCAGCCTATTCTCATTTCTTATTATTCTTTTTTCTCTTTGCTGTTCAGCTTGGTTGCTTTCCGTTACTAGTTCTTACAGTTCACCAATCTGTTCCTCTGTTTCCTCTAGTCTACTACTGATTTCCTCCAGTGTATTTTTAATTTCAATTATCAAGTTCTTCATCTCCGACTGGTTCTTTTTAAATCTTTATCTCTTTTTTGAAAGTCTCACTGAGAAACTCCAATCTTTTCTAAAGTCCAGTTAGTATCTTTATGACCATTACTTTGAATCTGTTATCAGGCATATGCTTATCTTTCTTTCATTTAGCTCTTTTGCTGTGAGTTTTTCCTCAAAACAGCTATTTATTGATAAATTGTACTATGTGTATACTATGAATTCTGTGTAGTTTTACAACCACTTAGATGTAGATGTTACATATTAGATAGATGTTACAAAAGACATCTTCAAGATATATTGCTAATAATGAATAAATCAGATGGTAAATTACATGTTAATATGTGTATATTTTACATGTGTATATATTACATCTAGTAATGTGTGTATATGTTTACATGTATACATATTACATCTAGTAATACAGCAATACATATTAAGTTGATGGTCACTTTAGATCGAGTACATTGTAAAAGTACTTTTCAACCAATTACAGTTACTTCTGAAAAGAGTTATGTATCATTATTTTTTGAAAATCTTACACTGTACATATCCCATACATACTGAATGTTTGTGTCCCCCCAGTTTCATATGATGAAACCTAACACCCCCCTCCCCACCCAGGGTGATGGTATTAGGAGATGGGGCCTTTGGGAGGTGATTAAGTCATGAGGGTAGAGCCCTCATGAATAGGACTCTTGCTCTTTTTTTAAAAAAAAATTTTTTTTAGAAGTTTATTTATTTTGAGAGAGCAATCAAGCAGGGGAGGGCCAGAGAGAGGGAGAGAGAGAATTCTAAGGAGGCTCTGCACTGTTAGCACAGAGCCTGATGTGGGACTTGAACCCATGAACCATTACAGACACAGTGAGTGGTGTTCAAAACTCTGAGAGAAAAGAAGCTATCCAAGAAAGTCTACATACCAAAAATGACTTTTTGGGGTACTGGAGTAGCTTTGTTGATTAAGCCTCCAACTTGATTTTGGCTCAAGTCATGATCCCAGGGTCATGGAATTGAGCCCCACATTGGAGTCCACACTGAGCATAGAGCCTGCTTAAGATTCTTGCCCTCTCTTCCTCTCTTTCGCTCTCCCTCCGCCCCTCCCCAACTTCTTGTGTGCATGCACGCTCTCTTCTCTTCTCCTCTCTTCTCTTCTCTTCTCTCTCTCTCTCTCTCTGTCTCTGTCTCTGTTTCTCTCTCTCTCTCTCAAAAAACAAAAATTAACAATGAAAAAAAATGGCTCTTTGCATGATTGGCCCAAGGGAGCACTAGAGATGATCCATTGTTGACACATTCTCTAAGAATGATGAGGAGCTCATAACCTCTGAGAGATCTGCAGAAACTCACATGTGTGATGGTTTTCTCCTATACGTTGTGGGCTGCTGTGATGATGGGTTGAAGTGATACTATTGGCTACTCAGGAAGCTCAGAAACTTTAATGGCCAAAAGAGAATCCTCCTTGTGGAGAAACGGGCACCCTCCTACACTGTTGGTGGGAATGTAAACTGGTGCAGCCACTCTGGAAAACAGTGTGGAGGTTCCTCAAAAAACTATCAGTGGAATTCCCCTATGACACAGCAATAGCACTGCTGAGGATTTACCCAACGGATACAGAAGTGCTGATGCATAGGGGCACATGTACCCCAATGTTCATAGCAGCCCTGTCAACAATAGCCAAATCATGGAAAGAGCCTAAATGTCCGTCACCTGATGAATGGATCAAGCAGATGTGGTGTATATATATATATATACAATGGAGTACTACATGGCAATGAGAAAGATTGACATATGGCCATTTAGTTGTAGGAAAGTGGATGGACCTCGAGGGTGTCATGCTAAGCGAAATAAGTCAGGCAGAGAAGGACAGATACCATATGTTTTCATTCATAGGCCTAATAGGAGAGACTTAACAGGGGACCATGGGAAGGGGAAAAGGCGGGGGGGAAGAGTTGGGGAGAGGAAGTGAGGCAAACCATGAGAGACTTTTGAATGCTGAGAACAAATTGAGGGTTGAAGAGGGAGGGCGAAAGGGGAAGGGGCGTGATGGTCATGGAGCAGGGCACTTGTGGGAAAGAGCACTGGGTGTTACATGGAAACCAAGTTGGTAATAAACTATTAAAAAAAAGAAGAAGATCCTCCTCATTGGTCACAGCAGGCCAGTAAGTGCTTCCTCCTACACCATTAGGTGGATCTGAAATGGCAACATTCCCTAAAATATCTGTGAAGCTTGTTGAAAATCACATAGCTGGGCTCCTTCGTGATGCACAAAGGTTCTTATCCAGTACATGTGGCATAGGGTGTGAAGCTTTTACATTTCTAGTGAGTGCCTGGGTGATGTTGATGCTGCTGCATTGGACCACCCCTGCTTTAACAGCTAGGGCTAGTGTTGAGAGGTTATTTAAGAATTAAAACAACATAGGTAAATCAGGAAGCTGGACATACCAAAAGACATACTGTCCAAGTGCAGTAAGTGGAAGGAAAGCCTGGAATAGCAGGCATCTCACTTATTCTTTCCCTCTAATTTACACAGAATAAAACTATTTCATTTCAAGAGAAAGCTTCCAAAGGGAAAGGAGATTTTAAGTGGTAAATAGTTGACAGGTATATATTCTCTAAACTCAATTAAATGTGTCCTTTAGTTCATAAATTACTCATTTAACCCACAAACCAACCCCACAATAAGTAATGTGTTGTAACTAGGTGATCACATTTGGTATGCTGAAATTTTGTTTTTTGAAAATTGTGTTGGTAATGCATTAATTTTACAGCAGTGTGCAATAAGTTTCAGAAGTTTGTAGAAGACAGGCGAATCTGCCTATTCCCAATGATTCTCACTGAAATAATAAATTGAGTTACTCAAAGTCAATATTTATTAGCGATGCATATACACACATTTGCAAGATATCCCTTGCTATCTGTTGTTTACCTTTTTTTCTGAAGGTGCATTTTTTTCCTGCCAGGTTGATCTGTGGACATTGCTGTGCTTCCCATGGAGTCCAGTGGAGTCACACAGCGCTTAGTTCTCCCACCAGTGATGTGTGAAAAACGTGTACAGATTTCTTGCAGAAGATCCCATCCCTATCTCCGCTGTGGTCAGTTACACCAAAGAGTTCAGAGAGAATGCCTGCTCTCCTTGCCATTGGTGATCTGAAATCCTTTGTTTTACCTTTTTGGAATGCCAATTCCCTTAATGTAGTTGAAATATTTTTCCTGACCTGCTGTTTGCTCTATTTCAGCAGACTGATTACCTCCTCCAGGGTGAACTGTGGACTACCCAGGGTTTCCCCATCAGTGTTTTCAGTACAAATCATCTATTCCCAGCATCATGGGTCACTTAACCAAAATGTTCACAAAGCATGCCTCTTCTCCTTGGCTTGTTAATCCATATTGTTTGTTTTACTTATATGGAATCATAATTTCATTAATGTAGTTGAAATATCTCTCCTGAATCTGCTGTCTTGCTCTCCTTGATAGTCAAATTCATTGCTTCTGGCCTGATCCGTGTTCTTTCCAGTGCTTCCAGAGGAACCCCATGTATTATGCTTAATAGTTTCCCCACCAGTGATATGAGAATACCTGTGCACTTGTCAGTGAAAGCCATCCAGACCCCACCTTCATTGTGGCCACTACAGTCAGAGTGTTCAGAAAGAGCACCCATGCATGTTAGCTTTGCTGATGCACGTGTATTTTGTTTTAAATATTTGGAATCCTGTAGTTGAAATATCTCACGTAAAATTCCTAAATTGTCTTCATCCAGCAGGCTGATGTGTGCTCCAGTCAGATCTATGGACTTGAAAGTGCATCCAGGGGAGATGCATAGATGATGCCTGGTAGTTATCTAACCAGTTATGTGTGATTACATGTGTACTTTTCAGTGAATGTAATTTCATCCTGAGCAGCGTTGAGATTGCTAACATGAAATATTCAGAAAGCATGTCTTCTACCATTAGCTTCTGTAATCCATGATCCCTTGTTTCATTTTTGAGAAACTAATTCCATTAATATTCTTGAAATATCTCTCCAGAAAATGCTGTATTGTCCTTGTCAACAGGATGATGCTTTGCTACTGGGAAAATATATAGACTTGCCAGAGCTTCTAGAAGAGTCTTCTGTGTCTACATATAGTTATAAAAGTGGTCAAGTGTCAAAACTTGTGTACTCCTTAGTGCATGACACCCAATGGCAACCTACGTTCTTGCTGCGTTAGCTAGTATCTTCAGAAGACATGTCTGCTACCATTGGTATGGTTCCTAGTTATATGTGTGTGGAATCCTAATTGCATTGATATTGTTGTTTTTTCTCCACTGGACCTGATGTGTTGGCCTCTCCTTCAGGCTGAATTCTTGCTTGGGCCTCATCTGTGGACTTCCCACTGCTTTAGGTAGAGGCCCTTGGGAGTCCTGATTGTATTCTCACGGGTA
This sequence comes from Mungos mungo, assembly GCA_004023785.1. NCBI lineage: Eukaryota > Metazoa > Chordata > Mammalia > Carnivora > Herpestidae > Mungos > Mungos mungo. The sequence continues at coordinate 21,196 of PISW01014311.1, forward strand.
AAGCGTGAACACTTGTGGACTCCTCAGTACATGTCGCCCCTGGAAATTTTGTGATCGCTGAGAGAAGCAATGTCTGTAGACCAGATGTCTGCTACCATTGGTATAGGCGATGCTTTGTTTGCTGTTTCATGTCTTTGGAATCCTCCTTTCATTGATGGTAATGTATCTCAAATGAAACTACAGATATGGCCTCTACTGCAGGCTGTTTTATTGGGACTCGCATGATCCATGGAATCTCCAGTGCTTCTAAGGGAGGCCTTGCATCTACCTATTTCAGGACTGGTGAAACGTGAGTCCTAGTGGGTTCTCAGTAAATGTCGCCCCATGGCTATCTATGCTTTTGCAGTTAAAACCAGTGACCTCAGGCATGACCATCTATTCTGAGCATTGTGGCATTATGGTCTGTTGTTGCCTGTGTGTGGAATCGTAATTGCATTGATAATGTTGATTTATCTCCACTGGACCTGATGTGTTGGCCTCTCCTTCAGGCTGACGGCTTGCTTGGGCCTCATCTGTGGA
>PISW01014312.1:0-21712 GCA_004023785.1 Mungos mungo
GGGGGGGGGGAAGCAAGCCTGCCACGTTCAAAACCCTCCGCATCTCTAGGGAACAAGACCGTTCCCGTAAACGCCGTGTCATCATGCACAGTCTGCACGTTCCACCGGACGTCATGAGAAATTCACCCTAACACGCCGTACGCCAGAGAAGTGCTTGTACAGAGCGCTCCCGTCCGTGGGGCTTCAGACAGCATCCTGGGTTCTGCCCGGGACTCTACCGAACACCTACGAGACCGTGAGGAGCCGACTTGAGAAATCTGACTGGTAAGAGCAAACCGCATCAGTCCAAGAACACCCATGTGCTGAGCGTCAGGAGCCCCGCGCCGTGCGAGCCTGCACGCCTGTCCCCATGCCCCGCACGCCTGCAGGCCCTGTCCCCGTGCCCTGCACAGCTACAGTCCCTGTCCCCATGCCCACATGCCCGCGGTTCCCCTCCCCATCCTGTCCCCATGGCCGCACACCTGAAGTCCCTGTCCCCGTGTCCACACGCCCGCAGGCCCCATCCCTGTCCCTGTCCCCACAGTCCCTGTCCCCGTGCCCGCCAGCCCACAGTCCGTCTACACTCAAAGGAAACCCACGAGCAGAAGCAGACTGCGGAAGTCTGAGGCCCCTGGCCCCGCCCACGCTCACCCGCAGGCCCAGACACCGCTGGGTGCGGGGCGCCCGCAGTGCACACTGCTCTCCTCTCCAGAGAGCACGGCCTCCGGGGTAGTTCCTGAGCCCCTGCATCAGCACCCAGAGTTTTTCCAAACGGAACTCTTAACAGACAGATCTACGTGTTTCAGCACTTCACCACCACCAACGTAACTTACTGAGTGACTTTTCAAATTTCCCTGTAGTACAAACCTTTTGATGTTTAGTTGATTGCAAATAAAAAAGATACAATGTTTACTAAGTTAAACTTCCTAGATTAGGGCGCCTGGGTGGCTCAGTCGGTTAAGCCTCCGACTTCAGCCTAGGTCAGATCTCACATTCGTGGGTTCGAGTCCCGCATCAGGCTCTGTGCTAACAGCTAGCTCAGAGCCTGGAGCCTGCTTCCAATTCTGTGTCTCCTTCTCTCTCTACCCCTCCCCCTTTCATGCTCTGTCTCTCTCTGTATCAAAAATAAATAAAAAACATTAAAAAAAAAAAAACTTCCTAGATTAAGTTCTCAGGAAGACAGAAATTCTAAGCAAAATGATCTCTAATGACATAAGCATTTCAGCAACACGTTTTGAAGTCGCATAACATACCCATAAGTTTGACAAGCCAATAAATACTATATATGAAACCCCTGAAACTGGACAGAACGGACCAGAGAGCCTCCCCCAACACCCTTCTAAAACACCAACGAAAAACAATGAGATTTAGAACCCACAGTGGGAAGGAAACTAAGCCATGCCAGTTAGCGCTCAGCACGCCCTCCACCTGCCCCGCGGCCTTCGTGTCCACTCTCCCGACTCCGCCACGGCCGGCCCCTCCCACGGCCTGACCCCGACACCAAGGCCAAGCCTCCGCCTGCGGGCATGACCCTGCGCCCCTCCACCCACGGTGTCGGAGGAGCCTTACTGCTCAACAGCTGAGACGCCGCATCTTCCTGGGAGGAAGTGCGTCTTAGCCAGCACGTCCTTGCCCCGGAGACAAAACTGCGGTGTGAGCGACAGCCTCCCCGGACAGTCAGGAAGCGAGAGGGGAGGGGAGAACGTTCCCACCAGGCAGGGGGAGCCACGTGAGCGCCCCCAGGCCGCCTTCCGGGGCCTCCCACTCCCGGAGCACGGAGACGCGTGCTCAGCACCCGGGGACCACGTCAGGAAACCGAGGACAGACGAGCCACTCTCACTGAGCAAGGCCCGCCCGTGCACCTGCGCTTCGTCCTGTCCCGTCCCGTCCGCACGGTGGCGGCTGCAGGGCCCCGAGCTTCGCACTCGCGGCTCTGAGAAGGTAACAGCCCCGCCTGGGGTCTGGCACCGCTCCCAGGCGACCGTAACCTTGCCCACACAGGGCGGGGCCCCTGCTCCACTCCAACCCAAGGGTACCGGGCGGTGGTCCTCGCATCCCTCCACCCACACCTCCCATGCCGGCTGCTGCCAAGGCGCCCCTGCCCCTGTCCCTGCCCCTGTCCCTGCCCCGGCACCAGACCCCAGCCCACCACGCCAAGAGGCGGCGCCGAAGGCCCCGAGGGGAGGCCCTGGGCGGCAGCAGGCAGCCGGGAGCTGGGCCCCCCCCAAGGGTCCCCCTGAGGCGCAGGTGCCTGCCTTCTCCGCATCACAGTGGAGGAGGGGCCCTCGGAAGGCCCCTCAAGGACATACTCCCCTCCGCGGGGGTCAGCTCGGAAGCCGGTAACCAAGGCGGCTGCGGATTTTCACTAGAGATGTACGTGAATCAAACTAAAAGACGTACCCTAGACAGTCTCCCTGCGCTGTCCGATACGGTGGCCAGCAGTCACGTGTAGGTATTTACGTTTAAACCTAAGTCAATACAAATTAAAAAAAACCCTCCGTCACACCAGTCACACGTGTCTCCGAGCGCGCCGTTGTACCTGACCGCTGTCTCTCGGCCGCTGAGGGGAGGGGCTAGTGTGTTCTGCGCGCGCACGTGGCTCCGCGCTGGAGCCTGCGTGTGTGTGACGACCTCCGGAGGCCGAGCGCCCGGGCGGCACTAGCTCACCTGCCCTTCCAGCATTTCTCGAGGCAGGCCCGTCCTCTCCTGCTCCGAGCTGTTCGTTCTCCGGATGGAAAGGCTGTGAGATTTGCGCTTCTGCTTTGCTTGGCGGGCCGTGGGGCAGCTCCCGCTGTCTGTGGGCATCACTTCTAGAAGGTGACGTCCCGGTCGCTCCTGCAGTCAGCTACACAAAAGCAGGAGAAGCAAGGACTTTATTTCTGATACGACCAACTGGAATGAAGGAAATCAGTAGACAATAGTCACTTTCATCTCCAAATCTCTTTACCATGGTAATATTTACTACGTAATTTGCAACGTGACAAAGTAACATGTTTTAAGACAGAGACCACAAACTTTGTTAAGGAGGTAATCTATCAAATTTCATTAAGTTTTGGAAAAATCAAATAGCAAAGGGCTTAAACAATTCACCCTTCACCAACTCTCCCCAGCCTCCGCCTGCTCCCCAGAAAGAACCAATTCTAACCACATGTTCTAGACTACAGGTTCCAGAGCAATCTGTCCAAGAGAAACACATCGCAGGCCACACGCAATAACTGCATTTTTTTGTAGCTGCATTAAAACAAGAACAGGTGAAATCACTTTTAATGACTTATTTTGCCGACTGGGTTTAAAACGCCACCACTTGAGAGGCACCTGGGTGGCGCAGTCGGTTAAGCATCCCGTTCTTGGTTTCAGCTCAGGTCATGATCCCAGGGTTGCGGGATTGAGCCCCTCACTGGGCTCTGCACTGAGCATGGAGCCAGCTTGGAATGCTCATTCTCTCTCTCTCTCTCTCTTCCCCTCTGTCACTCTCCCCTGCTAGTGCTCTCTAGAATAAAATACTTTTAATTATAAAAAAAAAAAACATTACTTAAGACAACATGAAAAACACAGGTATTTCCATTTGGGTATTGCATCTTCAAAAAAAATTTTTTTCGGGGCACCTGGGTGGCTCGGTCGGTTAAGCGTCCAGCTTCAGCTCAGGTCATGATCTCACGGTTCATGGGTTCGAGCCCCCCATCGGGCTCTGTGCTGACAGCTCAGAGCCTGGAGCTGCTTCAGATTCTGTACCTCCCTCTCTCTCTGAACCTCCCCTGCTCACACTGTCTCTGTCTCTCAAGAATAAATAATAAAAACCATTAAAAAATTTTTTTTAATTTTTTTTCAATATTTACTTTTGAGACACAGAAACAGAGTATAAGCGGGAGCGGGGGGGGGGGGGCGCGGGGGACAGAGAGAGAGAGGGAGACACAGAATCCAAAGGAGGCTCCAGGCTCTGAGCTGTCAGCACAGAGTCGAATGCCAGGCTCTAATTGACAAACTGTGAGCTCATGACCTGAGCTGAAGTCAGACGCTTAGCCAACAAAAGCCCCGGGCGCCCCGGGTCCCGCATCTTCAAACTCTGGCGTGCGCTTCCCGTCCTCAGCGCGTCTCTAAGGGGCTCAGCCACACCCCACATGCTCACTTGCTCAGGGCTGCCATTAGCACAAATCCGGACACCATTCAAATTTCTACATAATGTAAGCATTCTCACTTACCCACTTTGGACATGATTTACTCATCTCCGGCTACCAATTCCTCCTCCCAATATCACAACCCTGCTAGTTAACTTTAAGTAATATACTCTTTCACACACGATGTTTCTTTCTTCCACTGTAATTTAGGTTTAGAACGACCCGCTCACTTTGTGCTCTTACTGATCCCTCCCTCTCCCAATGTGTCTATTAGTTCATGTAATTTTAAGAAATTCATGGATCTCCCTTCTTCAACTATGTCTTTGAACCTCTCCATCTGTCTCGCTTTGTAAGAAAGCCTCCAAGTGTCTACTTTTTCCCCAAGCTCTCCCGCACAGCCATCCATGTCCTCTGTCATCTGACAAATGTCCTAGAAATGAAGAGTATGTGCCTCCTCAAGTTTTGAGCCTCGTGCGCTAGAGATCCATGCAAGCTGTTACCTGTACCAACAGTTATTCCTTCTGATTGCTGGGTCGTAGTCCACAGTATGGACACACTACACTGCAACCCATTCACTGTTTCCAAAAAAAACAATGAGTTCTCTGCAGTTTCTATTACAAATAAAGCTGCTATGAACACTAATATAGAGGTTTGCGTGTGAATGTAAGTTTCCACTTCTTTTGGATGGTGGCCACGAGTGAGATTTCTGGAGCATATGGTCAATGTATGTTTAGTTTTTTTAAAAATTTTTACTGAGATTTAACTCACACATGACAGAATTCATTCCCCACAGCCAGCCCAAGGCAACCACTAATCTACTTTGTACATAAATTGGCCTGTTCTGTCCATTACGTATAAACAGGTTCCTACAACATGCGGCCTGACCTATCCATAACTGGTTTTCACTTAGCCAAGGTACATCCGCGTTACAGCACGTGTTGGTAATTTATTCCTTTTTATCTCCAAACACTCCACTGTATGGATACAACACATCTAACTAACGGGTGATGGACACTGGTTGTTTCCATTGTGGGTTATTACGTCACTACAAATAACAGTGTTTAGGTTTTCGTGTGCACTTGTGTTTTCATCTATGTACCCCCAAAGGAGTGAAACTGCAGGAACTCTATGTCTAACCACGCTCAGTATTTTTAAGAAACCACCAAACGGTTCTCCAGGGCAGCTATGACCTCTTCTACCCGCACCGGCAATGCAGGGAATTCTGCGCGCGCCCTCACTTGGCACGGTCACCACGGTGACCCGCAGCGGCTCCGGTAAGCCTGCACCACCTTGCCGCGGCCTGCATCCACACGTCCCCAGGGCTGGGGACGCTGCCCGTCTTTTCCTGAGCTTCTGTGCGATCCAAGCACCTTTCTCAGTAAAACGCCTCCTCACATCTTCGGCCCATTTAATAGGACTTTGGGTTTTTACTGCTGAGACTTGAGAGCTCTTCAAATATTCTTCAGGAGTCGCACGTCGGGTATGTGTGTTGCCAATAGTTTCTCCCAGTCTGTAACTTTTTTTTTTGTAATTTGTCTTTTATCCCTACAGGGTTTTTCGCGAAGCAAAACTTTTAAATTCTGATGAAATCCCATTGATCACTTACCTTTCTCCTATAGATCATACATTTAGAATTCTAAGTACTTTTTATCAAACCTATCTCCTAAAAATTTTGTTTTCTTCTTAAAATTACAGTTTTATAGATTATATTTAAGTCTATGAGCTACTCCGGGTTGATATTTTTATTAAGGTGCAAAGTTTAGATCCAGGGGTATTTTTATTTTGGATTTTCTTGTTTTAATTTCTACTGATGGTATCCAATTATTTGAGCACCACATGTTGAAGACTATCCATCTTACACTGAATTAAGAAAGTCTGACATCTTGGTCAAAAATCGATTGGCTACACACAGGTGGGATTATTTTTTGGTTCTCTATTCTGTTCACCTGATCTATATCTCTATCTCTCTGCCTGTAAGTTTTGTTTTGGGTTTTTTTTTTTAAGTTTTACTTAAGTAATCTCTACACCCAACATGGGGCTCAAACTCACAATTCTGAGATCAAGACTCAGATGCTCCGTCAACTGAGCCAGCCAGGCTCTCCTGCCGATAACACAATTGCGACGCTCATGCTGTCTTGCAATCATTTAGTGGTTCCTAGCACTTTTCTTCAAAATTGTCTTAGCTATTCAAGTTCTTTTGCCCTTTCCATATAAATCTGGAATAGTATTTCCCATACCTACAAAAATCTTCATGGAATTTTAATAGGAATTCTGTTTAATCTGCTCATCAATTTGGAGAGAAGTGGCATCTTTATCATCTTGAGCCTTCCAATCTATGAATACAGTATATGTCTCAGTTTATTTAAATCATCTTTTCTTCCCTCAGTTTTGTAGACGTCCACATAAAAGTCTTACATAAGTCTTTTCAAATTTACACTGACGTTTGTGTTTTTATTTTGAGTAATTTTAAATAACATTGTATTTTTATTTCCATTTTGTGTTAATTGCTAGTATCCTACACTACTGAACTATTTATTAGCTTCACGAGTTTTTGTAGATTCTTTGGCATTTTCTACGAAGACTACTATGTCATCTGAAGAAAAAGGACAGTTTTACTTCTTCCCTTCTGATCTATAGGCCTTTATTTCCTTTTCTTATTGACCTGGCTAGGAATTGCAGAGCGATGTTGTACATAATGGCAGCAAACATTGTTCTGTTTTGACCTCAAACTAAAATCTCTCTCTGACCACTGACGTATGATGCTAGCTGGAGGTGTCGACTGCAGATTTTGTGTAGCAAAATGCGAGGGCTCCCCTCCGGGGCGCGTTATGAGCGAGTGCTGAATGTTGTCATCCGTTTTTTTCTGCGTCACTCAACGGTGTGACGTTTCTTCAGCCTGTTAAAAATCAATTATACTGATGATTTTTAAATACTAATCCAGATTAACATGCATGGAATAAACCCTAGTTATTCATGGTATATAATTCATTCTCTGTTCTCTGTTTTTTTTTTCCCTGCCTTCTTAGGGTTACTTGAACATTTTTTAGAATTTCATTTTGATTTATGGTATAGCTTCTGAGTTTTTTGTATAACTTTCTTTAGTGACTGCTCTAGGTGTTTGTTTTTGTTTTTTTGAGAGAAACAGAAAGAGTGCAAATAGGGGAGGAGCAGAGAGAGGGGGAGAATCTCAAGCAGGCCCTGAGCTGTCAGCACAGAGCCCAACGTGGGGCTTGAATTCACAAACCATGAGATCATGTTGGATGCTTAACCAACTGAGCCACCCAGACGTCCCTAGGTATTTTATTTTCACAACTGTCACAGCCTACTGATTCTCGACATTTTACCAGTTCATGGTCATGTGCAGAAACCTCACCTTCCTGTCTCTTCACACTTCCCCATTTCTAACAGTCAAGTGAAATACTTCCTCTACATACACGGAAAACATCAGAGCCTTACGCTTCAACCTTCAAACAGAAGACGAGTGTCTACTGAATATACTGAAGTTTGCTCTTTCATTGTTTGTTCTTCCTTCCTGGTGCTCCCACGTAGCTTTATGTGATTTCCGTTCTGTTTAAAGAACTTCCTCTACCTATTCTTGAAGGGTAGGTCTGCTGGTGACAGATCACGTGAAAGATGTTTCCCCTCGATACGGAATTATGAGTTGATAGTTCTTTTCCTTCAGCACTTGAAAAGTAAGCCGCTTCCCTATGGCCTCGATGGTTGCTGATGAGAAATCCACCATCAAGTTTGTTTTTCCACTACTGGTAAAGTGACGTTTTTCTTTCACTGCTTTTTGGTTGTTAGTTCTCAGATTTATTTCATTAAATCATTCATCAAATAGATGTGCTAGGTACTGGGAACATGGCAGTGAGCTAAACAAACTTGGTCTGTACTTTCAGGTTACTTAGAGTTGTAAGACAGACCTTAAATGTAACCTCATAATGTATTATAGAAATTATAAGCTGTGATGATTGCTATGAAAGATACACACAAATATTATGAGAAAAAAAGGTACTAGTTGAAGAATTAGGAAGGCTTTTCTGAGAAGCTGACATTTAAATTGAGACTGAAAAATTAGGTCAACCATGTGCAAAACAGAAGAGTGGGGACTCCAAGGACAGGAGCAGCATGCGCACACGTCCTGAGCCGGGACGACATTCGCTCATCAGAGGTAGACACTAGAAGAGGTGGTGTGACTTAAACACTGCAGACAATGGAGAAAATGGTACAAGCTTAAGTGGGAGAGGAAGGCTTAGACTCTGTTCTTTTATATTTACACTTTATCCTAAAACAAAAATGAAGCCACTTCAAGGTGTTAAATAAGAGATGCTAGATTTGCATTAAAAATCACTCTTGCTGCTGTATGGGAAACACGTAGAAAAATCAGATGATTAGGAATGGGAAAGCCCAGTTAGGAAGTTAATAAAGTAGTCTAAGCAATTAATGGTGATCCTTAAAACTAGAGAGTACATGAACAGATCGGGGTGCGGAGTGTGAGTGAGGAGAGAGAGGTCACGAACAGCCTTCATTTCTGAAGAAGTAGATGAAACAAATATCAGATTATTGGTATGAGGAAACAGACTTGGAGAATCAAGAACTAAATATTGAACATTTTATGTTTCCAAAACTCGCCTTTGAAATATCTAGAACACAAAGGAGTACAGGTCTGGAGATGAGATCCAGCCTCATTTACAAATCTGGGAAAGGTCTACACTGAAAGTAAAGATGGGCAGATAGGCATTTTGACCCCATCGGGCTCCAGACCCAATGCCTTGCCAAATGTTACTTTCTTAACAATAAGAAAAAAAGAGTTTACAACAAACATTACTGATAGAAACATAATAAAACTGGCACTCTCTTAAATAACATACAGAAAAACTATTTTTGACTAAAAAAATTAAAAACAAATTTTTCAAATGTTTATTTTTGAGAGAGAGACAGACAGAGGGAGGGAGGGGAAGGCAGACAACGAGCAGAGAAGGGGCAGAAAGAGAGGGAGTCACAGAACTCCGAGTTGTCCATGCCAAGCCTGACGCGGGGCTTGAACCTGTGAATCTCGAGACCATGACCTGAGCCAAAGTTGGATGCTTAACCAAATGAGCCACCCAGGTGCCCCAAAGAACAAAATTTTTAACAAAATATAGGTTTAAAAAATTTCAGTTACAGTAATTAGAGATAGTTGAAATAAAGACATGAAGAAAAATAATGGATGGGGCACCTGGGTGCTGGCAGCTCAGAGCCTGGAGCTGCTTCCGATTCTCTGTGTCCCTCTCTCTGCCCCTCCCCTGCTCATGATCTGTCTCTCAAAAATAAATAAATGTTAAAAAAAACTTTTTTTAAAAAGAAGAAAAACGGCAAAACCTTGTACTTGGCAGACTTTTATACAAAGAATACACTGATATTAAATTTGACAAATTTGGATATAACAAAATTAAATTGTTAAACAATTCACATGATCGACTTAAGAGTCTTTCAGTAATTTATTATTTTTTTAAGCTTTATGTATTTAAGTAATCTCTATACCCCATGTGGAGCTTGAACTCAGGACCCCAAGATCAAGACTCACAAGCTCTTCCAACTGAGCCAGCTAGGCACCCCTCAGTCATTCTTCTTAATGGAAACAGTTAGGAACTATTTAACTGTGCCATCTCCAAAAAAACTGGCAAAGAAATCAAACTGACTTAATGGAATCTTACTCAGAAATTACATTCTTCATAAAAATATACGGAGATAGAACTGTGTTTCAGTGATTACACATATTAATAACCTCAATTAGCATCTCAGTTGCCAAAATCATTAACACAACAATTTGCCAAAGTTACCTCGCATTACGTAAGTTGTATTTTGTAAAGGAAGGAAAATACCAACCCCCTGTGAAACCTGTCCTGAGAGAGCCTCAGAGAAATGAGATTTTATCGTTACACATTTCAGTCAAGTAGAGAAAACAGGAAAGGGAAACGCGCCGCTAAGTACGCGCTGGACGGTTAGCGCGCTTCAAAGACTCCACCAGCTGCATATCGAGGTGCGAAAACCGCAAGGTCAACCTTCCTTTCACCTCAAAGTTGTAGATGTTCTGGTTTATGTGGGGGTTTTTCTAGTTTGTTTTTTTAATCGTATCTACACTGAGCATGACCTCAGGGTCCTGAGATCAGGAGTCACATGCTCCACAGACTGCGCCGGCCAGGCGCCCCTCAAAGCCGTAGGTCCGGAATCAATGATGGTCTCTCTGAGGTTTCCGACCGCTGCCTTTCCAGACACTGCATCCTCAGCAGGACAGGAGCAGTCTTCCGGACAACGGGCTTTAAAACTCCTCACCCCCTGCCCTTCCCTGGGGCTCTCGCCTCCCGCCCCCCACGTGGGGCTGCTCTGGGCTTTGCTTACTTCTGTCACTCCACCCAAGAGTCCATATCCTGGTAACTTTATCACACGGACCGGTTCCCACCCAACCATATACACTTCAAACAGTTATAAATTACAAATGCGGAACAGGCTTCGAGTCCCCAAAACCTGGCATCAAACGGAGCTTTCTCGTCCTGAGTGAGGTTGTCCCTCAGTAACCTTGGAAGCTCTGTGAGGCGCCACCTCGGAGGGCAGCGGGAGGCACGGGGACTGCCGGCTGACTCAGGCTCGGCCTCTCCGCTCACTCCCGCGGCCGCGGCCACAGGCTCCCAGAACGCGCTGGCAGGTTCCACCAGGCCCTCTGGCCTCTTTAAGTCTCTTCTGTTTTCCCGTTGTTAATCCTTCCATCACAATTTTCTTCCTGAACCTTCTCAGAAGTCTGCCCTCGTCCTCTGCGTCCAAATCCTCCAGCCCCTGCAGCAGTCTTCGCGGGTGCCAACCCCGCTCTCCCGCACCAGACCCTCCAGGAGAACAGGGCTGAGCCCGGCCCCGGGACCAAAGCACGCATTGTCTTCACCGCAGCACAGGTCAGTATTAATATAAACCTTACAAACATGCTGGAGAAGTTTAAGGATTTTTCAAGCTGAGCTCATGGAGAGAGAGGCAAGGAAGCGGCAGGTGTCTGTCAAAGCACTGAAGTGATAGAGCACGGAATCCAAGCTAGACAAGGAGGGAAGGGCAGGAACTGCACATGGGAAGTACTGGAGAGACACCGGTAACAGATGGAAAATCTACTACAAACGTTTGGTGTGAGGCTCACATGGATCGGTAAAAACAGCCACGAATGTCCAACATCCCTACCATTTAACAGGCCAAACGCTCTACTGAACTAGTCACAGAACTGTAAAGGGAGGAGCGGAGGGCGGGGGAGAAATGTAAAGGGGAAAAAATTTCTTCACTCAAAATTATCTGCTATAATCAATGTTAGAAATGTCGTTTTACCTAAATACAAACAAAAGCAAAAGCCTGAAATTCCAAAAGATAATTATTTTCTTCAAAATAGCCATGCTAACCCATTATTAAAGGGCAGACCACATTAACAAGGCTCGGGGCGGGGGGGAGGGGGGGGGAATCCTCCTTCTTCAAGCACAGGGCTTGAACTCACACCACCGGGATTAGGAGTTGCTCTACCAACTAAGCCGGACGCACCCTGGTTTCTGAAAATGTTTTCAAGGAAACATGAGTAACGTCCCTGTCCCACCATTCAGGTACATAGATTTAGGGGCGCCTGGAGGGCTTGGTCGGTTAAGCCTCTGACTTCGGCTCAGGTCATGATCTCACAGTTTGTGAGTTCAAGCCCTACGTCAAGCTCTGTGCTGACAGCTCGGAGCCTGGAGTTGTTTCAGATTCTGTCTCCCTCGCTCTCTGCCCCTTCCCTGCTCACGCTCTCTTTCTTTCAAAAATAAATAAACATTAAAAAAATGTTTCAAATACACTGATTTAACATCAACTCTCCTGCACAACTCACCTGCCCTGGTCACATGCTGCCACATGTGTATTACCCCACTTACGAAACATTACAACTGCAGACCCAGTGGGACTTTTAAACTTTTTTTTAGCAACCAAAAAAAAACTTAAGTAGTTAATTTCATGAATGCTAAATATACGCAAAAGAATGGTTAAAAAAACGTCATCTGTATGCGGCTCTAAAAGTATAAAATGGGAGGGGTGCCTGGGGAGCTCAGTCAGGTAAGTGTCCGGACCCTTGATTTCATCTCGGGTCATGATCCCAGGGTCGTGGGATGCAGCCCGGCATCCGGCTCACGCTGGGGGTGCAACCTGCTTAAGAGTCTCTCATTCTCTCTCCCTCTCCGTTTCTCTCTCTCTCCCTCCCTCCGCCCGTCTACCCTGCTTGGGTGCGCGCTCTCTCCAAAACAATAATAGTAAAATAAAGTAAAGAAGCATGTCTTATAGAAAAAATACAAACAAGAAAGTTAAAGTGTAAAATTTCCACAAGAAGCTCAATAAAGTTGCTGACATTTTATGGTTCACGGCCTGGGCCCTTCGTTCCTGGCGGCGGAAACGCCAACCCCAACTGCTGAGCAGCATCTACGCGGAGAGGACACCCCGGAAACCCGCCGCAGCCGCTCTGCGTGCGTCTAGACGACGGCTCGGAACACTGCTCTCGCTTCGGGGAGGGACACCCAACGGGGCGCATCGCTGACGGGAAAGAGCAGGCGCCGAGCGAGGGGCACAGGCGGACAGAGCGACCCCGAGACCCAGGGCCGAGGGGCCGAGAGCAGAGGCGGCCGCGTAGTGTCGGGGGCTCGGCGGGAACGCGCGGCACACGTGCCCCAGCGTGACCTTCTCAATAACAAAACGAGGCGAGGGAATGTCGCACAATGGGTGTCACACGCGGCCGGGGTCCACCACCCCCCGTGTCCTTGGGCACCCCTGCCCCTCGGGCCGACCCCGTCTGGGCACCGAGTTCGAGCGGCGCCCGGAGTCCGGACGCCAGCGCTCGTTCGCGACGAAGCCATGGCAGCGAGGGGGGCGTGCGGCGGGCTGCGAGGCGAGGCTCTGGGGGGAGCGGAACCCCCGACGGCGCTTTATTCCCGGACACTCCGAAGGTCACAACCTAGAGGCCACCAGGCTGGATTCGGGGGCCCGCTCGAAGCGGAATAAAGGAGACCTCCCAACAAGCCGCTGTCCTAAAACGGGTTGGCTTCCACGGACGCGGCCGGGCCCTCCGGGCCTCTCAGCTCCTGCCGACGGCGGAGGGTGGGGACCGAGGGAAGCGCCGTTCCCGGGACGGACCCACCCGAGCCCTCGCCCAGCTCGGAGGCCGCGGCCCGCCGGCGCCGGGGCCGTCCGTCCCGGGCAGAAAATGACCTCCCGGCACTCACCTGTCCTGACGACGCCGAGCCCGCCGACCCCCAGTGCCAACTGGGCTGTGCGCTGCGCCCGTCCGTTCCCAACCACGCGGCGCCCGCGACAGACTGGGAGACGCTAAACACCAAGTCTCCGCCCTGACACGGCCCCGCGACCCGGCACCCTGACGCCCCGCACTTCCGGCACCGCCGGAAGCTCCGGCCCGGCCTCGAGCCCAGGCTGCCGGAAGTCCCGCCGGGGCCACCGCCCTCCGCCGGAAGTCCCGGCCGCGACCGGCGCCTCGGCCAGGGCCTCCGGAAGTCCCGCCCCTGCCTGCATTCGCGCCGGAAGTCCCGCGTCCGCCCGCGCTGCCGGGGCCCGGGCGCGCGGGGATCCCGGGCCAGCGGGGGCGCGGTGACGCGGTTCGCCCCCAGCGACTGTGCCCCCGGGTCCCGTGGCTGGAGGCGCGGCCCGAAGGTCCGAGCCGCGTCCGGGGAGGCCCCGGCAGGGCGCGCACCCGCGCGGCCCACGGTACTCACGGCGGCGGGCTTCAGCGGGGGTCCCGGGCCCCCCCAGCTTCGCGTCCATCGGCTCGGGCCGTGGGGAGCGCTCACGGCCGTTCAGCCCCGCGTGCGCCCCGCTGCCGCACGGTTGCTCGCGCGGCCGCGGCGCAGGAGGCTGCTGGTCCGCGCGGGCGCCCGGTGGAGGTAGAACTATTAATATTTCAGCTCATCTGCAGAGGATGACTCATCTGCTTTCCTTTCTGAAATATTTGTTCGCCATTGGCTAAGAAGAAAAAACAAAATCAGCTGCTCACTGCAAAAGGTGGGACTTTGTCCTCTTTGATCTAGGCTGAAAAGGGGACAGAAAGGACTGGAGCCCTTCCGTAGGTGACCATCCTCTGCTCTACAGACAGCTCTTCCTACCTGGTTGAAAGCTTACGTGGAGTAAATCAGAAGCATGAAAACATTTTCCTTATCTGTGGGTCAACATTCTTTCCGCCTTCCTTTAAACAGGAAAGCTCACCATTCAAATTCAAGAAGCCCTGATGAGAATGTTGCCCCAGAAACAAATAGAACAGTAACCACAAAGTATGTAGAATAAATCCTGAAGTTGTTTATGCATTAAGAATAGCAAAAGCCCAGCACTAAGAAACAATTCTGTAAGATAAACTAAGGGTTTCAAACTTTTGGAGATTGTGGCAATCATTCCACAGGGAGGAGAGATTTTCCTCCACCTGCAGGGTTCTTCTGGCTGGTCAAAGAATTAAATTGACACGAGACAGATTAGCAGGAAAATATAAAATTTAATTAATAGCGATGTATTAAATTCACGGGGAATTCATGTACACATGAGAGAGTCCATCCTGAACCATGGAGACTCGGGTAGGGGTCTGGGATTTGAAAGCAGCAATGTTTGCTGAGCCGTCCAGAAACTGGGACAGAGAGGACTTGGGTCAAACAGACCTTGCTAGTTCCTTCCCTGTCCACCAAGCCTAGGTCACCTTCTGCTGTAGTTTGTGTGGTGACAGCTTCCTGGTGGATTAGGTCCTCTGCCTTAAATCTTCTAGGAGTTTGGGAGAAGGGGCAAGCTGTCAAAGCTTCTGAGTCTTTTGATCTTTGCTTGTTTACAGCTCTAAACAATCTTCATGCCTAAGTGGCACATCTTGGGGTGGCAAATTTCTGTTCCCTGTGTAGTCAGATAACAATTTTATTCAGCACCTAATATGCACAAGGCATTCTCCTGGGCATAGCAGCAGATAGAAAAGCTTTAGGAACAATACCGTCTTCAGGGACCTCACGTGCTAATATGTGGTTTTACTTTGCACAGCATCTAGTTTGGATGGAGCTTAGGATATGGTTAACTGAGGTAATTTCTTTCTTTGAAATATTTAGGATTCCAGAAAAGTCACTCTATCTAAATGAGTGCATCAATGCGGTGTCACAAAACCAAGAATGGAAAGGAATCAGCACTTTGAGGCCCTACTGTGCACCAGGCACTTCCCATATTTGATCATTTATTTAATCCTCAAAACAGTCAAAGAAAAATGACTCTAACGTGAATTCTAAGCAAGCATGAAACTGTTAAAATGACTTGTCAGAGGCCAAAGAGCTGGTATTGAGCGGAACAGAGACTGGGAGCCGGACGCACACCGGAGCTCACATTGCTACCGCAGGTTCTTCGGACGAGGCTGCTGCACCAAAATCCCACAAGCTCGGCGGCTTAAACAGTAGAAATCTGTCGTCTCCGGTCTGGATGCTTCAAGTCCAAGTTCACGGAGTCATCAGGGTTGTTTCCTTCTGAGAACTGTGAGAGAGAATCTACTCTTGAATCTCTCCTAGCTTCTGGTGGTTTGCCAGCAATCTGGTGTCCCCTAGCGTGGGACAGCCATCACTGCAGCCCTCAGCTGGCATTCTGTCTTCTCAATGGGTGTGCTATCTATAAGGTTATTCGATTAAGGGCCCCTCCCCCACTAGGACTTCACCTTCATGACTTACATTTTTAACAACCCTTTTTCCAAGTAAGATCACTTTCTGAGGTTCTGGGAGTTAGAATTTCAACATAATGCATTTGGAGATTTGGGATACAATTCGACCCATAACACACTGCCTCCTGAAATAACTCTGCGTGTAATTAAAAACAAACAGAAGGTTGTGACTGCAATTTTGGTATCTAATTACACACTCTTGCAGAAGCTGTAGAAAGTACCCTTCCCATAAACCAGTTTCTGCCTTGTCCCAAACCCTTCCATGCAAGACGCAAATGATTTACCCCCATGAGGAGAGAGCTGAAAAGGGGCACCTGCGGGGCTCAGTCAGTTATGCCTCAGGTTCTTGATCTCAGCTCAGGTCTTGATCTCAGGGTCATGAGTCCAAGCCCTGTGTTAGGCTCTGTGCTGAGTGTGAAGCTAAATTTAATAAAATTCAATAGAATAGTTTGATATGATTTGTTGCATATGAGGCCACGGGTTTAATCCCCAGTTATTTTATCTATGCCTCAAACACCGAGGTGTTTATACTATAGGGTTTGAGCTAGTTGAGTAATGTTACTTCATAATCATTACCAAATTGTCTCCTAGACGTGTGTGTTATATGTGATATGTATAATAAACAGTTTTTCTTAAGGAACACCGTATTGAGCACTTCATTCAGATTTCTGCTCAAACACCACCACCTTGGAGATGTTTTCCTTATCATTTATTTTAGATATTGTCCATCCTGTAACCGTACTTTACTTTTCTCCATGGCACGTATCACCTCTTGACATTGTTTGTTTACTGTTTCTCGTACTTGAATGTAAATCCTAAAAGCAGCCACTTTTTTCTATCTTGTTCACTGTTAATAATCCTGTGACTTGGAAAAGTGCTTGGCACATAATATGCGTGCGCGTGCACACGCACACGCACACACACACAGTTGGCCAAAGGGTATTCTCCTAAATACATAGACTCCTGAATGGCAGAGGTGTCTAATTCCTTTGATCTTTCAGATGCACGCAGTTCTGCACACGAAAAAGGAGGAGAACATCAGCCGGAACGTGAATGTGGTCCCCCGAACAACCAGGCCCCCTCTCCCCCCCACGCCTGCCCCCGCTAGGACCCCCTCTCCCCCCCACACCTGCCCCCGCTAGGAGAGCAGGAAAGTTACTTCACAGCCTCAGGGACCAGACGGTGCGTCCACAGGACGGAGCTCCACCAGGACCCACCTGCACCTCAGCCGAGGCCCCGTGAACGTGTACTGACCTGCTTCTCACCTCCGGACCTGACCGTGTCTGTACTCGGCCTCACCCGGCACACACCTGCCGTCTTTCCTCCCCCTGACTGCGTAGGGCTCGTTGCTGCGCGCACTGTCCACGTGCTAAAAGAAAAGGACCAGCTGTTCGGATCTTACAGGGAGTGTATTTTTGGTCTTCAAGCTGTTTTTAGGAATATGTTTGGTTCAAGTCAAGGAAAGTTTCCATGAGTTTTTTTGTTTTTGTTTTTGTTTTTAATTTGTAAGTAATCTCTACATCTGGTGTGGGGCTTGAACTTAGCACCCCAAGATCGAAGTTACACAGTCCACCCACCGACTGAGTCAGCCAAGCACCCCAGTTCTCATGGTTTTGAATAAAACAAATCTGCATTGTTCCCATCATGAAACCCAGATTCTTACAAAGTGAGGGAATTATTTGGGGTAAAAGAGGTTAGGAAACTCTACTTAATGAAAAACCAAGCATATACTGTAAACCTGTTCCAAACGAGGTTAGAAACTGTATCTCCGTTGATCAGAGGTGTATATAAATGAGCAAACACTGTGAGTGGCCCGTCCCTAAGCCACAGAGCTGATAGCCTGTTTTTGCTTTACCAATACCACGTAACTTGCAACCCAAGCGCATTCACGTTATTAAAATAGGAGTGCCCAGCCCATGACTGAGGCTTTGTGATTTATATTTTTGCAAAGAGGGGCTCTAACATACTTAGCAAGCAGCCAAAGGTAATAGAGAAAGAGGCTGAGCTCTCTTTTTGTTCATATTTTGTTAATATTAACGATGTAAGGAACCCAGGACCCAAACAGCTTACAGTGAACTCTACTAAAAAGCAGAACTTGAACCCAAACAACTATATGATCTGAATAAATAGGCCTCAACATTTACAATGAATCATGGGCTCCCTTTGTTGTATATTCTGAATTCTGCATCTCTTCGTGTCCGTCAAGTTTATATATAAAGATTTCCTGAGAGGGACACCATTGTCCCCAGTAACTTGGCATCTTCAAAGTAAGTGTCGTGAAATGCAAATACTGTGGTATGTTAGTAAGTCCGGTGTGTTTGGCCACATCGTTCATCATGTTATAAAAGGGAACCAAATTAAAAAAAAGTACTGCATCTTCTCTGAACTTCAGTTTCTTCATATAAGTAGAGATAACATCATGTGGAATTTCTGTAAAGATAAAGTGAAGTCGGGGCACCTGGGTGGCTCAGTCGATTGAGCGTCTAACTTCGCCTCAGGTCATGATCTCATGGTTCACGGGTTCGGGCCCCACGTCGGGCTCTGTGCTGACCGCTTAGAGCCTGGAGCCTGCTTCAGATTGTGTGTCTCTTTCTCTCTCTGCTCCTCCCCTGTTCATGTTCTGTCTGAACAATAAATAAATGTAAAAAGAAAAAAAAAGGATAAAGTGAAGTCATAGACATAAAAAGCACATAGCAGGGTATCGAATGCAGATCTCCGTTAGAAGGGAACATAAAGACCATCTAGCCTTCGATCACAGGCACAGGTTAGAAGCCGGAGGCTCCGGTGCTGCTGCAGCGTACTCGGCAAGTAGCAAAGCCTGGGTAGGGACTGAGGTCTAAGGTCGGGGGGCTGTCCAAGCACCCGCAGTTACTCAGCGGCCACTGCGGCTTCCAGCTCCATTAGGGCCCAGTGAATTTCAGCCTCGGGCTAGGGTGTGAAGTGCCTTGTTCACTCTCCCTCATGCTCTCCTGAACACGCAGCAGAGTTTTCCTAGAGACTACGATGCGTGATGACATCATTCTCTAAGGCTAACGGAACGTGTACTGGCGCAGTTACTGTGTCAGCTAGGACTTTCTAAGGTAGCAGACGTAGGACTCTGGCTCTCAGTGTGGCTCACAGATCCCCCGGGGGTCCCAAGACTTTTAAGGAGTCTGTGATGGGGTGCTTGGGTGGCTCAGTCGGTCAAGCGTCTGGATTCCGCTCAGGTCATGATCTCACTGTTCATGGGTTCGAGCCCTGCATCGGGCTCTGTGCTGACAGCTAGCTCAGAGCCTGGAGCCTGCTTCAGATTCTGTGTCTCCCTCTCTCTCTCTCTGACCCTCCCCTCCTCGTGCTCTCTCTCTCTGTCTCTCAAAAATAAATAAAAGACATAAAAAAATAAAAAAAATGTTAAAAAAAAAGAAGTCTGTGACATCAAAATTATTTTCATAATACTACTAATAGTCATTTACCACTTTCAGTGTGTTGAAGCAGTGAAAAAAGCAAGCTTCTGTGGAACGAGGGGAGATAAAACTACCAGCACCTTGTCACTCACCAAGGCCAGGCCACCAAACAGTACCAGTCGCCCCTGAACTCTTCACCACCACGCACCTGCAGGAAAACACCAATTGCATTTAACAATGTTCTGGATGAAGCAGTAACAAATATTAATTTTAATAATCTGACCTCTTCAGTATTTATCTAATACTCGATGTAACAAAACGGGGACACACATCAAGCATTCTGGCGACATCCTAAATTACGATGGTTCTCTTGAGGAAAAGCTCCTTTGAGGACAGATTTCATGCTGAACTTTTTTCACAGAACCCTATTTTTACTGGGAACAATGAGTAACATTAAGGTTATTAAAACCAGGGTATTTGGCAGACATTTTCTTTTAAAAAACTAAGTGAACCTGTCACTCCAAAGAAAATAACTGGTAGTATTTTTTTTGCCAAAAATAGATTTGAATAATCATGCAAAAATTCAACTTTAAAAAAACATGTATCTGTCACCAAGGACTTGACAGTTTCCCAATGCTTAAAGACTTTTCTGGGGCACCTGGGTGGCTCAGTCGGTTAAGCATCCAGCTTCAGCTCAGGTCATGATCTCGCAATTCGTGGTTCGAGCCCCGCGTCGGGCTCTGTGCTGACAGCTCAGAGCCTGGAGCCTGTCTTCGGATTCTGTGTCTCCCCCTCTCTTGACGCTCCCCTGCTCACGCTGTCTCTCTGTCTCTCAAGAATAAAAAACACTAAAGAAAAAGAAAGACTTTTCTGATGAAATTACCGATGATATTAACAAAGGTGATTGGTATCGAATAATAAAATGTGTCAACATTTGTAAGATCTGCTTAATTCAGTGAAGCAATATTTTCCAAGTGGCCCAAGTTACAAAGTCATGCATGGGAAAAAACACATTCGCGTTTCAGTCAAAAGCAATGAATGTTAATGTACCAGAGTATAAAATGTTCATTAATCAGATTCCAAAGAACAAATATCCTTTAAAAAACCACTACTTGTGGTATTTTGGTGTATCATCAAAAGAGAACAGCCTGGGGGTGGGGGCCTGGGTGGCTCAGTCGGCTAAGCCTCCGACTTCGGCTCAGGTCAGATCTCACGTTTGTGGGTTTGAGCCCTGCGTCAGGCTCTGTGCTGACAACTAGCTCAGAGCCTGGAGCCTGCTGCTGGTTCTGTGTCTTCTTCTCTCTCTGCCCCTCCCCCTCTCATGCTCTGTCTCTCTCTGTATCAAAAATAAATAAAACATTTAAAAAAATTTAAAAAAAAAGAACAGCCATGATCATCTGAAAAGGCTAATAAAATACTTTCCAATTTTCCAGAATTATCTGTGGGAGGCAAGATTTTCTTTATATATGCTTCAGCCAATACAACATGTAACAGCGGTCTCCTATTATCAGACATTAAGGAGATTTGCAAAAATGTAAACAAAATCTCCCACAAACCTCTTCTGACATTTTGTTTGAAAAACATAATTTCTTATTAAAGTGTTATTTTCGGTATACAGCGTATTTATCATTATCTTCAACTGAATTAACAAATATTTAAATGAATTAAATATTTTAATATATGTTCTAATATTTCCACTATAGTAAAAAGGGGTTAGATACAAACAGTATGGAAAAGCTCTTTAAGTTTCTCAGTCAATTTTAAGACTATAAAACTGTCCGGAGACCAAAAAGTTTCAGGCCTCCTGCACTGCAATTTGCTTAGCTGTGATAATTTCACTAAAAATACTTCAATGTTTCAATTAAAATTATTTTAAATTTCACAGGCAGAGAGGAAGGAACTTCAGTTACACAGACATTTTAAAATTATTTTAAGATGGAAAAATAATTTCACGTGGAATCTGAATTAAGATACTCCTGGGGCGCCTGGGTGGCTCAGCCGCGAGTGTCAGCCTCTCGGTTTTGGCTCAGGTCAGGTCCCAGGGTCGTGGGATGGAGCCCTGCGGGGGGCTCCAGACTGAGCACGGAGCCTGCTTGTATTTTCTCTTTCCCCTGCCCCCCTCCCCTGTGCACTCTCTCTCTAATAAAATTTTTTAATACTCTGAATATATAACCATGCTTTATTCAATTTATTTGAATAAGTTAATGATTGTCACCTGATGGCAAATTTAGTAATTTTAATAATTTAAAATTTTTAACAGGTAAAATTTTAAAAGTTAACAAATCAACAAATTTTAATATTGAATGGCAAGCTAATCTTATCCAAGTGCAGAATGTCCCTTAACCTGCCTCCACCTCAGTCACTTTGCTAAATGACCCTTCTTAGGGAAACCACCACTTTAGAATGCAGAGAACTTCCTCCTTGGAGACAAACCCTTCAAAGATTGCACGGAGGTAATGCGTGTGCGCGCGGGGGTGTATGGTGCGGACGGTGTGGATGTGAGGTGCGTGGGGGGGTGCGGTCTGGTAGTGTGATGT
>PISW01014313.1:0-21731 GCA_004023785.1 Mungos mungo
ATTCTGTCGGTTGCCTATTAGTTTTCTTGATTGTTTCCTTTGCCTTGCAGAAGCTTTTTATCTTGATGAGGTCCCAAGGGTTCAGTTTTGCTTTAATTTCCCTTGCCTTTGAGGATGTGTCGAGTAGGAAATTGCTGCGGTGGAGGTCTAGGAGGTTTTTCCCTACTTTCTCCTCGAGGGTTTTGATGGTTTCCTGTCTCACATTCAGGTCCTTCAGCCATTTTGAGTTAATTTTTGTGTATGGTGTAAGAGAGTGGTCTAGTTTCATTCTTCTGCATGTTGCTGTCCAGTTCTCCCAGCACCACCTGCTAAAGAGGCAGTCTTTTTTCCATCGGATACTCTTTCCTGCTTTGTCATAAATTAATTGACCGTACATTTGTGGGCCCAGCTCTGGGTTCTCTATTCTATTCCATTGGTCTATGTGTCTGTTTTTGTGCCAATACCGAAAGATGGTTTTAATCCATGGTTTTACCTCAAGGCGTTGAGAGTACGGCATTGTCCCCCTACATTTAGGCCTAGATTTTCAAATACTTCTCAGTTGGGGAAAGAAGAGGTTAGTTGAAAGAAGCTATCTCCACAGAGTTGAGTACACGGGACTTTCCATATTCTTCCTTACACATGTGTTCAAATACTTCTCATGCAAAGAAACACGATGTTTAAAAATGGTTTCTCCACACTGTTGTTTCACAGAGTTGAATACGGCATAGCTCTAAGAACTTGGCTTAGAGCTTGCCACTTAGATTGCAACCACTTCTAAGGTAGTGAAACAAAATGTTCATTTAAAGGTGGTTTCTCCACGGCACTTTTCCTCATATTTAAGTATATGGCACTTTCCTCTTACTTGCCCTCATAGGTTTCCCAATACTTGGTACATAGTGGAACTAGAAATTATTTGAAAGATGTTTCCTTCACAATATGATTTCACATTGGTGAGTCTTTGACATTCTTCTATACATTCTGCATAGGTTTTGAAAAACTTCTTACTTCGTGAAACAAGCAGTTATTTGATACTTGGTTTTCTCCACAGCATCATTTCACAGAATTGATTATATGGCACTTCTCTTATAATTTCTTGCAGACTTTGTCAAATGTGTAACTAAGGGAAACAAGAAATGGCTTGGAAGGAAGTTTTCCCAGTGTTTTTTCACAGCCTTGAGTATATGGCCCTTAGCATTCTCTGTAAAGGTTTTAAGGAACTTCTACTTCTGAAACAAGAAGTTAGTTGAAAGATGGTCTTATTTCAAAGAGTTGGGCATATAGCACTCTTCAATATACATTGTGGCCTAGATTTTCAAACACTTCTAACGTAGTGAAGAAATATGTTCGGTGAAAGAAGCTTTCTCCCCCGAGTTATTTCACAGAGTTGAGTCTATGACACTTTGGTTATCCTTTCCCTCATAGGTTTTCAAAACTTCAAATCTAGTGAAGGAGAAGTTAATTGACAAGTGCATTTGTCAAAGTGTTTTTCCCTCAAAATGTTGAGTACAGGGAATTTCCTAATGTTCCTTGCTTAGGTGTTCAAACACTTCCCTCACAATGAAACACGGTGTGAGTTTAAAAATGGTTTCTCCACAGTGTTGGTTGTCAAACAGAATTGAGCATGTTGCACTTGCCTTAGAATTTGCCACTTCCTTTTCCCAACACTTGTAACTTAGTGAAACAAGACTGATCATTGAGAGGTGGTTTCCCCGCCACCTTTCTCCACACAGTTGAGGTTATATCACTGTCCCCTTAGTTTCCAACTTATGTTTTCAAACACTTCTTAGTGAAACAAGAATTTACTTGAAGGATGGTCCCTCCACTATGTTATTTATTTCATAGACTTGAGTAGAAGACACTTTCTTTAGAGTTGCCAGGTTGTTCCAACAGGTCTTGTTCCAACAGGTCTAACAGTGAAACAAGAAGTTGTTTGCAAGACAGTTTTGCCATAGAGTATTTTATGAAACAAGCACAAGGTCCTTTGTATTTCTCTGTAAGGGGTTACAAACACCCCTCCATTTGAAACTAGACTATGGTTGAAAGAGCTTTCCTCCATGGCTTTCCCTCAAGGAGTTTAGGACTTGACACTGTCATGATACATTTAGTTCTCGATTTTTAGTCACTTATGACTTAGTGAAAGAAGATAGTTGAAAAATGGTTTACCCACAGTGTTTTTTCAGAGTTGAGTATAAGGACCTTCTCTTACTGTTCCCCACATATGTTTTCAGACACTTCTAACTCAGTGAAACACAGTTTACTTTAAAAATAGTTCCTTCACATGGTTGAATCTCCACACTTGCCTTCCAACTCACCACTTACGTTTTCAAACACTTCTATGGCAGTAAAACATAACGGTAGTTGAAAGATCTTTTCTGCATATTGTGTTTTCACAGAGTTGAGTACACACTTTACTAAAAGTTTCCAGCATAGGTTTCCAGACATCTGTTACATAGTGAAACAAGAAAGTCATGGAAAGGTGTTTCCCCCACAACATTATTTCACAGTGGTGTATTTTATGCAAAGATTTTGAAAGACTTCTAAGTTCATGAAATAAGTTATTTGAAGGATGGGTTTTCCACAGCATTCTCTTGCAGAACTGAGTATATGGACTTTCCTATAATTCTACACACAGGACTGTGAACACTTTGAGCTAAGAAACTGGTTGAGCAATATGTTGGTTGAAATACCTGTTTCCCCTGTGTTTTCTTAGAGTTCAACTAATGAAACGTGATGTTCATTGAAGCAGTGTTGTTCAACAAAGTGCAGATAGACCACTTTCCTTATATTATGTCGCATTGATCTTCAAAATGAAGTTTTGGATACAAGAAGTTATTTGAAAGAGGATTTCTGCACAGCGTTGTTTCCCAGAGATAAGTAGATGGCACTTACCTTATGCTTCCCTGTGTATGTTTTATTTCTTTTATTTTAAATAGTTTATTATCAAGTTGTTTTCCATATAACACCGAGTACTCTTCACAACAAGTGCCCCTCTCCATGACCATAATCCTCCTTCCACCGCCCCCTCCCTCTTCAGCCCTCCATTTGTTCTCAGCATTCAAAACTCTCTTAATGTGCCTCACTACCCCTCCCCAGCCATTTCCCCCTCCCCCTTTCTGCGGGGGACCAGCCCACGCACCCCAGTTGAAAGGTCCCCGAGTAGGTGGTTGGTGTCAGTGAACTATTATAGAAAAGAAGACAGACAACATGAATGGTGGTAAAACCACACTTTACTAAGAAAGTCAATGTCTTTTATGCCATAGGGGATTACACATTTTTTTTCTTTAATGATTACATAGTTTATGGTCCTTGAAAGAGTAAAAACATGCTCTGGGAAGGATCATTTTTTATCACAGAAGAGAGAATAGCCGTGAGAACAGAAGTAAAAAAACAGGAATGAGGGAGTCTGTATCTCAAAGAATTTTCTTTTCTTCAAGGCCCTTTAGCAGCTATGTCTGGGAAAGATGCTTGTCGTTCAAGGAGTTAATTTTAGACAGAGGACTGTGTTTGCCTCAGCAGCAGGCAATGAGCTGGGAACAGAAATAATGTAAGGAAAACTGGCACCACTAACTGACCCAAGTTGATTCAAAACTTAAGGTATATGCCTTTTTGCTTTTGCAAAGCAATGAGAAAATCATAGACAGGTTAAACAAAAGTCACATGTGTAGCGCAGGAGGCCAAATGTTGTTTCACAGTCTTTCGACTTGTTCCAAAACTTCCCAAATAGTTCTGTGCCCCGGAGGCAGTGCCATCAATGGTCGCTCTGCAGGAGGTTTTTTGGCCTACCGGGCCCCAACATATCCTATTCCCATGGTCCCCTGTTAGGTTTCTCCTGTTAGACCTATGAGTGCAAACATATGGTATCTGTCCTTCTCTGCCTATTTCGCTTAGCATGACACCATCGAGGTCTATCCACTTTGCTACAAATGGCCAAATTTCATTCTTTCTCATTTCCATGTAGTATACCTTTGCATATATATGCCACATCTTCTGGATCCATTCATCAGTTTAGGGATATTTAGGCGCTTTCCAAGATTTGGCTATTGTTGAAAGTGCTGCTATGAACAATAGGGTACATGTGCCCCTATGCACCACCACTTCTGTATCCCTTGAAAAAATCCTTACCAGCGCAATTGCTGGGTCATAAGGGAGTTTTATTTATAGTTTTTTTAAAATAATAGTTTATTGTCAAATTAGTTTCCATATAACACCCAGTGCTTATCGTTTTTTGAGGAACTTCCACACTGTTCTCTAGAGCTACTCTACCAGTTTATATTCTCACGCAGTGTAGAAGGGTACCTGTTTTTCCAAATCCTCGCCAGCATCTATAGTCTCTTGATTTGTTCATTTTAGCCATTCTGACTGGTGTGAGGTGGTATCTCAATGTGGTTTTGATTTGTATTTCCGATGATGAGTGATGCTGAGCATTGTTTAAGGTACCTGTTGGCCATCTGTATGTCCTCTTTGGAGAAGTCTCTGTTCAAGTCTTTTGCCCATTTCTTCACTGGATTATTCATTTTTCAGGTATGGAGTTTAGTGAGTTTCTTGTAGATTTTGGATACCAGCCCTTTATCTGATATGTCATTTGCCACTCCCTCTTACCATTTTGTCAGTTGCCTATTATTTTCTTTTTATTATTTCCTTTTCAGTTCAAATGCTTTTTATCTTAATGAGTTCCCAAAAGTTCATTTTTGCTTTTAATTCCCTTGCCTTTGGGGATGTAGCATGTAGGAAATTGCTGCGATTGAGGTCAAAGAGGCTGTATCCTGCTTTCCCTGTAGGGCTTTTATGGTTTCCAGTCTCAAATTCAGGTCCTTCATTCGTTTTGCATTTACTTTTCTGTATGGTATAAGAAAGTGGTCTAGTTTCACTCTTCTACATGTTGCTGTCCAGCTCTCCCAACACCACCTTTTAAAGAGGCTGTCTTTTTTCCGCTGGATATTCTTTCCTGTTTTGTCAAAGATTAATTGGCCATACACTTGTGGGTCCAGTTCTGAGTTCTCTATTCTATTCCATTGGTATATGTGTGTGTGTTTGTGCCAAACCATAGGGTCTTGATGATGACAGCTTTGTAGTTAGAGGCTAAAGTCTGGGATTGTAGAGACTTCTGTTTTGGTTTTCTTCTTCAATATTACTTTGGCTATTCAGGGTTTTTTTGTGGTTCCATACGAATTTTAAGATAGTCTGTTCTAGCTTTGAGAAGAATGCTGGTGCAATTTTGATGGGGATCACATTGAATGTGTAAATTGCTTAAGGTAATAATTACATTTTCATAAAGATTATTCTTCCGATCCATAAGCAAGGAATGTTTTTCCAATTCTTTGTGTTTTCTTAAATTTCTTTCAAAGTCTTCTATAGTTTTCAACATACGGGTCTTTTACATCTTTGGTTGGGTGTATTCCTAGGTATTTTATGATTTTTTCATGCAATTGTGAATGGGATTCGTTTCTTGATTTCTCTTTCTGTTGTTTTATTTTTGGTGTATAAGAATCCAACCAATTTCTTTACATTGATTTCGTAGCCTGCGACTTTACTGAATTTGTGGATCAGTTCTAGAAGTCTTCTGGTGGAGTCAATTGTGTTTTCCATGTAGAATGTCATGTCATCTGCGAAAAGTGAAATTTTGACTTCTTTGCCAATTCTGATTCCTTTTATTTCCTTTTGTTGAAGATTCCTGATGCTAGGACTTCTAGCACTATATTAAACAGTTCTGAGAGTGGAACTCCCTGTGGTGTTCCTTATCTCAGAGGGAAAGGTCTCATCTTTCTCACATTGAGAATGATATTAGCTGTGGGATTTTCATATATTGCTTTTATAAAGTTTAAGTAAGTTCCTTCTATCCCGACTTTCTCGAGGGTTTTTATTAAGAAAAAAAGTTGTATTCTGTTAAATGCTTTTTTTGCATCTATCAAAAGAAAAACATGGCTTTTTCTTTGTTTATTTGATGTATCATATTGATGTATTTGCGAATATCGAACCAGCCCTGTAACACAGGATTAAATCCCACTTGATCAGGATGGATAATACTTTTTATGTGTTGTTGAATTCGATTTGCTAGTATCTTATTGAGTACTATGGAACCTCATCAAGATAAAAAGCTTCTGCACTGCAAAGGAAACAGTAAAAAAAAAAAAAAAAAAAAAAAAAAAAAAAAAAAAAAAAAAAAAAAAAAAAAAAAAAAAAAAAAAAAAAAAAAAAAAAAAAAAAAAAAAAAAAAAAAAAAAAAAAAAAAAAAAAAAAAAAAAAAACAAACCTAATAGGCAATGGACAGAATGGGTAAGATAGCGGCAAAGTCATATCAGACAAAAGGCTCATACCCAAAATCTACAAGGAAGACACCAAACTCTACACACAAAAAATGAGTAATCCAGTGAAGAAATTGGTAGAGGACATGGGGCGGAGGACATGAATAGACACTTCTCCAAGGAGGACATCAGATGGCCAAAAGGCATATGAAACGATGCTCAGCGTCACTCATCATTAGGGAAATACAAATCAAAATCACACAGATACCATCTCACGCTAGTCAGAGTGCCAAAAATGAACAAATCAAGAGACTATAGTTGCTGGCGAGGATATGGAGAAATGGGCACCCTCCTACACTGTTGGTGGGAATGTAAACTGGTAGCTCTGCTCTGGAGAACAGGGTGGAGGTTCCTCAAAAAAACTACCAGTAAACTCCCCTATGACCAAGCAAAAGCACGGCTTGGGATCTACTCAAGGGATACAGAAGTGCTGATGCATAGGGGCACATGTACCCCAATGTTTGTAGCTCCACTTTCAATAATCGCCAAATCATGGAAAGAGCCTAAATGTCTATCACCTGATGAATGGATCAAGAAGATGTGGTATATATACACAATGAAGTACTACATGGCAATGAGAAAGAATGAAATCTGGTCATTTGAAGCAAAGTGGATAAGACCTCGAGGGTGTCATGCTAAGCGAAATAAGTCAGGCAGAGAAAGATAGATACCTTTTATTTTCATTCATAGGCCTAACAGGAGAAACCTAACAAGGACCCATGGGAAGGGAAAGAGTGGGAAAATAAAGTTAGGGAGATGGAGGGAGGTAAATCATAAGAGATTCTTGAATACTAAGACAAATGGAGGGCTAAAGAAAAAGGGGGAAGGGATGGGGGGTTGTCATGGAGGGGGGCACTTTTGGGGAAGACCACTGGGTGTTATATGGAAACCAACTTGGCAATAAAGTATTAATTTAAAAAAATAGAGCATGCATTACAAATAGACACCTGGGGGACTATATTTCTTTGTTACAGAACAGAAATGGCTAAAGTTAGTATTCAGTGCCTACTCCTATCTCCTGGCAGGCTGGCTGGAAAGGAAATTTACACTGGAAACACCTGAGAGTGAAGTTCTGCAGGCAGTCTGTGTCCTTCCTTCAGAAACAGAGGGAAAACTGGATCTTGTGGTTTTTCTCATCCTTCCCGTCAGGAAATACATGCAGCCTTTGATTCAGAAGCAAGAGTTTCCTGCTATCAGCTGTTAATCAAGTCTGTGGAAACTGGACCTGATGGAGTAATTTTTGAAAGAGCCGTTTCTTTGCTGACCAGGTCCTGAAACATAGCATACTAATAGGAATCATATGTGACACAGAATGAAGTCCTGTCTGACCATCACTGCACTTAATGAGGATGGCCCTAAAAGAAGGGACTTGGGCCACAAGGCCCTCCTTCCGTGGGAGATAGTTACTGTTTATTTTCACATAGCACAGAACAAGAGTGGGAGTTTAGCACCAATCTTTACACTCTGCTGGTGTGAATTGAAAGCCCAATCTTCCCTAAATGTGACCCAAGACTTAGAAAATACACATTGGCAAGAATGGCTGGCTACGAGACACATAAAGGCTCTACATTACAAATGGGAATGGGGAAATGCTGGACACACATAATGACCTGATTTCTCCTTGCTATGTGTAAGGCCAGTCCCCACCCAACCCTCTGGGACCACCTGACAATATCCATAATGTAGGTTTATGACTTGCTTGGACACTTCATATGACTTAGGCCTCTCATTGTGAAAAGAGGTAAAATAGACAGTCATAAGGG
The DNA here is from genome assembly GCA_004023785.1 of Mungos mungo. Classification (NCBI taxonomy): domain Eukaryota; kingdom Metazoa; phylum Chordata; class Mammalia; order Carnivora; family Herpestidae; genus Mungos; species Mungos mungo. The sequence goes on from PISW01014313.1 coordinate 8,045, forward strand.
GTCCTGTTGCAAATCTATGACAGAATACAAAAAATTCAGACAGAGCTCAAATTTAAAGAGGGTATAGAGGGGTGTCTGTATGGCTCAGAGGCTTAAGCAGCTGACTTCGGCTCATGTCATGATCTCCCGAGGATCGTGAGTTTGTGACAAAATATCGAGCAGAAATGTGCGTCGAGTCATGGTGGTCGAGTGACGGTTATGGTGATTAGGAGATCAATGGCTAGGGTTAGGGTTAGATCCCAGGAGGCTCCAACAACCGATCTGACAGGCAGAAAATTGTGTGCTCAAGGGCTAAGTTGAGGGCACATGGAAAATTGCTGGCAGGGCTTTGTCATGGGGATCGGGGGACGGTCTCCCACTCAGATCCAGGGACACAGGAACCTCCTTCCCCCACGCTGCCACAGCATTCAGGCTGAAAACATGGCAAGGTGGTGCTCCACACTTCTCGCCAATCCACGTTGCACCACTTCAGGTCCCAGAACTTGAGATTTTCTCGAACTTGGGACTCCGGGCACCAAGGGGGACAGAGCGCCAGCTAGGATTATAGTTCCACCTAGGGGAGTCGCCAGAGCGGAAACAACACCAGCCCCGTGATCTACTTTGAAATCTTAAGTAAGCGCCGCAACGTGGGGCTGGCTCAGCTGAAAGGTGACTGGAGTCACAAGGGTCAGTTTAGGGTTCAGGGAGGGGGTTACATCCCTGGCTGTTAGTGTTAAATCCCAGGAGATTCCAGCAACCGATCTGACAGGCGGAAAAGCCTCTGCCTGGAGGTCTCAGTTGAAGGTGCACAGCAAATTGCCAGCAGGGCTTTGCCATGAGTTTCAGGGACTGACTCTCACTCAGGTCCAGGTACATAGACCTCCAACCCCAACGTGGCTACAGCATGCTGGCTGAAGACATGGCAAGGTGGTACTCTGCACTTCATGCCAATTCACCCTGTAGCACCTCAGGTTCCAGGTCTTCAGGTTTCCTTGAATCTGGGACTTCCAACAACATGGGGGACAGAGCCACAGCCAGAATAAGAGTTCCACCCAGGGGAGATGCCAGGGGAGATGCAACACCAGTCTTGTGATGCCCTTTGAAAAATTAAGTAAGGGCAGATGACTGGGGCTGGCTCAGCTGAAAGGTAGCTGGAGTCACGGCGTTCGGCTTAAGAATAGAGTAAGCTATAGATCCGTGGTTAGGGATAGGGTTAAATCCCAGGAGGTTCAAACAACGGATCTGCCATGCAAAAATGCATCTGTCCAGAAAGCTGAGTTTAGATGGCATGGCAAGTTGTCGGCAGAGCTTTGCAATGGGTTTCAGGTCCAGGGACACCCAGACCTCCATTCTCCATGCTGCTACGGCATTCAGGGTGAAGACATGGCTTGTTGGGGATTTCTAGGTCACGTAGATTCACCCTGCACAACTACTGCTCCTGGAACCCCAGCTTTTCCTGAACCCAAAGTTGGGGCCCCATGGGGGAGACAGAGCCACAACTAGGATTAGGGTTTAAACCAGGGGAGAAGCAACACATGTCCAGTGATCTCCTTTGAAAACATTAAAGGTGGGCCTATATGCAGGGCTAGCTCAGCTGAAAGGTGACCAGAGTCACGGGGTCAGGTTAGGGTTTGGGTGAGCTGTAGATCTATGGCTAAGGTTAGGGTTAGAGCCCAGAAGGATGCTGCAAATGATTCCCAAGGCAGAAAAACGTCTGCTCAGAGGGCTGAATTGAGGGCGCATGGCAAGCTGCTGGCAGGGTGTTGCCATGGGGTTCAGGAAACTGTTTTTCACTCAGGACCGGGGACACAGGAACCTCATTACCCCACGTTGCCACAGCATGCAGGCTGAAGACATGGCAAGGTGATGCTCCACACTTCACGCCAATTCACCTTGCACCACTTCAGGTCCCAGACCTTGAGATTATCCCGGACATGGGATTCCAGGCCTTATGGGGGACAGAGCCCCAAGTAGGGATATGATTCCACCCAGGGGACTCACAGGGGGAGAAGCAACACCAGTCCCGTGATCTCCTTTGAAAACTTAGGTGAAGGCCGATGCATGGGTCTGGCTCAGGTGAAAGGTGGCTGGAGTCACAGGGGTCGGCTTAGGGTTAGGGTGAGCTGAGGATCCCTGGCTAGTGTTAGGGATAGGCCCCAGGAGGCTCCAGCAACAGATCTGCCAGGCGGAAAAACGTCCGCCCAGAGGGCTGAGTTTAGGGCACATGGCAAGTTGCCAGCAGGGCTTTGCCTTGGCGTTCGGAGGACCATCTCTCACTCAGCTCCAGGTACACGGACCTCCACCACCAACATGGTGACAGCATGCTGGCTGAAGTCATGGCAAGGTGGTACTCAGTACTTCACACCAATTCACCCTGTAGCACCTCAGGCTCCAGGTCTTGAGGTTTCCCCGATCCTGCGTCTCTCAGCAACATGGGGGACAGAGCCCCAGCTAGGGTAATAGTTCCACCCAGAGGAGTCACCAGGGCAGCAGCAACACCAGTACTGTGATGCCCTTTGAAAACTTAAGTAAGGGCCGACGACTGGGACTGGCTCAGCTGAAAGGTGGCTGATGTCTCGGAGGCCGGTTTAAGGGTAGAAAGATTTGTAGATCCACGGCTAGGGTTAGGGTTAGATCCCAGGAGTCTCCAGCAACTGTTCCCACAGGTGGAAAAGCATCTCCCAGAGGGCTCAGTGCAAGGCAAATGGCAAGTTGCAGGCAAGGCTTTGCCATGGGGTTTGGGGGACAGTCTCTCACTCAGGTCCACGGACCTCTGTCCCCCTATGCTGTGCCAGCATGCAGGCTGCAGACATGGCCAAGTGGTACTCTGCACTTCACACCGATTCACACTGCAACACTTTTGGTCCCGGGTCTTGAGGTTTTCCCTGACCTAGGACTTGGGGAAACTTGGGGGACAGAGCCCCGGCTAGGGTTGGGGTTCTCCCAAGGGGATTCACCAGGGCAGAAGCAACACCAGTCCCATGATCTCCCTTGGAGACTGAAGTGAGGGCCGATTCGCAGGGTTGGCTCAGTTGAAAGGTGGAGGGGAGTCTAGGGGTTTGGCCTAGGTGTAAGGTGAGCTGTACATCTGTGGCTAGGGTTTGGGATAAATCTCAGGAGGCTCCAACAACTGATTAGCCAGGCAGAAAAAGGTCTTCCTAGAGGGCTGAGTTTAGGGCGCATGGCAAGTTGCCTTCAGGGCTCTACCATGGGGTAAGGGGACCATGTCTCATTTAGGCCAGGGACTCCAGGACCTCTGTGCCCCACTCTGCGGGAGGTAACATGCTGAATACATAACAAAGTCCTGCTCTGTAGTTCACAGCAATTCACCCTGTACCACTTCTGGGCCCAGGTTTTGAGCTTTTCCCGGACCTGGGACTCGGGGCCTAATGGGCAACAGAGCAGTTGCTAGGGTGGGGTTCCTCACAGGTGAGTTGCCAGGGCAGAAACAACACCAGTCCCGTGAACTCCCTTGAGGACTGAAGTGAGTGCCAATGCCTGGGTCTGGCTCAACTGAAAGATGGGACAGAGTCTAGGGGGTTGGCTTAGGGTTAGTGTGAGCTGTATATCGCTGGCTAGGGTTAGTGCTCAATCCCAGGAGGCTCCAGCCACTGATACGCCTTGCAGAAATATCCCTTATGCTGTGACAGCATGCAGGCTGAGTAGATGCCATAGTGGTTCTCCATACCTCACTCCGAGTCATCCTGCACCACATCTGGTCTCAGGTCTTGAGCTATTCCCGAACCTGGTCTCAGGGCCCCATGGGGTCAGAGCGACTATTAGGGTTGGTTTCCTTCCAGGGGAAGCAACACCAGTCCCGTGATCTCCCTTGAAAAGGGAAGTGAGTTGAAGAGTTAAATATGGCCATTTGTAGGAAAGTGGATGGACCTTGAGGGTGTCATGCTAAGTGAACTAAGTCAGGCAGAGAAGGATAGATACCATATGTTTGCATTCATAGGTCTAACAGGAGAGACCTGGCAGGGGACCATGGGGAGAGGAAGGGGGAAAGAGAGTGGGGGAGAGTGAGGGACACAGATCAAGGGAGACTACTGAATACTGAAAACAAACCATGGACTGAAAGGGGAGGGGGAGGGAAGGAGGAAGTGATGGTCATGGTGGGGGGGCACTTGTGGGGAGAAGCACTGGGTGTTATATGGAAACCAATATGACAATAAACTATTAAAAAATGAAATAAAAAAAAAGGAAGTGAGGGCATATGTGCAGGGCTGGCTCAGCTGAAAGGTGGTAGGGAGTCTAGTGGTTGGGCTTAGAATTAAGGTCAGCTATAGATACATGGCTAGGGTAAGGTTTCGATCCCAGGAGGCTCCAGCTGGCAGGCAGAAAAGCTTCTGCCCAGGGGGCTGAGTTTAGGTCGCATGGCAAGGTGCCCGCAGGCCTTCACCCTAGGATTCGGGGGAACATCTCTTGCTTAAGTCCAGGAACACTGGGACCTCCATAGCCCAAGCTGTGACAGCATGCAGGCCGAAGACATGGCAAAGCGGTGCTCCGTACATCACAGCGATTCACCCTGCACCAGTTCTGGACCTTGGTCTTGACCTTTTTTCGTAAGTTGGACTCACGGCCCAATAGAGGACAGAGCCCCAGCCAGGGTTGGGGTTCTACCAGGGAGAGTCCCAGGGAAGAAGCAATACCAGTCCCGTGATCTTTCTTGAGGAATGAAGTGATGGACGATGCACGAGGTAGGCTCTGCTGAAGGGTGGCGGGGAGTCTAGGGGCCAGCTTAGCTTTAGAGTGAGCTGTAGATACGTGGCTGGGGTAAGCTTTCGATCCCAGGAGGCTCCAGGCACCAATCCGCCAGGAGGAAAAGCATCTGCCCAAAGGCAGAGTAGGGTGCATGGCTTGTTGCCGTTAGGGTTATGCCCTGTGTTTCAGGGGACCATCTCTCGTCCAGGTCCAAGATCACTGGGACGTCCGTCACCCACGCTGAGACAGCATGCAGGCTCAAGACATGGCATGTTGATGCTCTCTATGTCACCCGATTCACCCTGCACAGCTTATGGGCCTGGGGCCCCAGCTTTTTCTGGACCAGGGGCTGGGGCCTCATGAGGGATATTGCCATGGCTAGGGTTAGTGTTCCACCCAGGGGTGGCACCAGGGCAGAAGCAATACCAATCCCGTGATCTCCCTTGAAAACTGAAGTGAGGGCCAATCTGTGGGGCTGGCTCAGGTGCAAGGTGGCGGGGAGTCTAGGGGGTCGGCTAAGGGTTAGGGTGAGCTGTAGTTGGGGACTAAAGTTAGGGTTAGATCCCAGGAGGCTTTAGCAACCCTATCTGCCAGGCGGAAAAGTATCTGCAAGAGGGTTGAGTTTAGGGCACATGGCAAGTTTTGGGCAGAACTTGCCCAGGGGTTAGGGGGATTGTCACTCCCTCAGGTCCAGGGACAAAGGGACCTCCGTCCCCCACGCTGCGAAAGCATGCAGGATGAATACGTGGCATGTTGGTGCTCTCTGTGTCATGCCGATTCACCCTGCACAACTTCTCGGTCTGTGGCCCCAGTTGTTCCTGATAACGTGGCTGGGGCCCCAGCGGGGACACTGCAACCACTAGGGTTAAAATTTCAGTCAGGAAAGTCGCCAGGGCAGAAGCTATACCAGCCTCGTGATCTCCCTTGAGGCATAAAATACAGGCTGTTACACGCCGTTTGCTCAGCTGAACGGCAGCAGGGAGGCACTGGGTTTGGCTTAGGGTTAGGGTGAGCTGTAAGTCCATGCCTAGGGTTAGTGTCAAATTTCAGAAGGGTCATGCAACCGATCTGCTAGGCAGATAAGCATCTGTTCATAGGGCTGAGTTAGGGTGCATGGCACGTTGCACACAGGACTTTGCCCTGGGTTTTGGAGGACCCTTGTCTTTCTCAGGTCCATGGGCACCTGGACCTCAGTCCCCACACGTGGACAGCATACAGGTGAATACATGACCCACTGTGTCTCCGAAATTCACGCGGTTTCTCCCTGCGCCACATCAGGGCACAGGTCTAGAGTTTTTCCTGTACCTGGGTCTCGGGAGCCCCATGGGGGACAGAGCCCCAGCTAGGGTTAGGGTTCTCCCAAGGAGAGTCGCCAGGGCAGAAGCAACACCAGTCCCGTGATCTCCCTTGAGGACTGAAGTGAGGGCCCATGCATTGGGCTGGCTCAGCTGAAAGATGGCAAGGAGTCTAGAAAGTCGGCTTAGGGTTAGCATGAACTGTGTATCACTGGCTAGGGTTAGGGTTCGATCCCAGGAGGCTCGAGCCACTGATCCACCTGACAAAAATGTATTTGCTCAGTGAGCTGTGTTTAAGGCCCATCGGGAGTCACCGGCAGGGCTTTCCTGGGGTGTGCAAGACCGTCTCTCGCTTGGGTCCAGGGAGACCGGGACCGTTGTCCCTTATGCTGCGACAGCATCCAGGCTGAATACATGGCAAAGTGGTGCTCCATACTTCACACTGAATCATCCTGCACTACATCTGGTCTCAGGTCTTGAGGTATTCCCGGAACTGGGTCTCAGGGCCCCATGGGGTCAGAGTGATGGTTAGGGTTGGGTTCCATCCAGGGGAGTCACCAGGACAGAAGCAACACCAGTCCCGTGATCTCCCTTGAGGACTGAAGTGAGCAGCGAAGCGCGAGACTGGCTCAGGTGAAAAGTGGCGGGGAGTGTATGGGGTCAGCCTAGGGTTAGGACAACAGTGGATACGTGCTTAGTGTTAGGGTTAGATCCCAGGAGGTTCTAGCAACCAATTTGACAGACAAAAATCTTATGCCCAGAGGGCTCAGTTTGGAGGACATGGCAGGTTGCCAGCAGGGCCTTGCCCTAAGATTCTGGGGATCATCTCTTGCTCAGGTCCAGGGACACCAGGACCTCCCTACCAAAGCTGTGACAGCATGCAGGCTGAGTACATGGCAAAGATGTGCTTCGACCTACATGCCCATTTACTCTGCACCACTTCTGTGAGGAGGTCTTGAGCTTTGCCCCGACCTGGGATTCAGGGCCCCAAGGAAACAGAGCCCCGGCTAGCGTTAGGGTTCTCCCAAGGGGAGTCTGCAGGGCAGAAGCAACACCAGTCCCGTGATCTACCTTGGGGACTGAAGTGAGGGCCGATTCTCAGGGTTGGCTCAGTTGAAAGGTGGAGGGGAGTCTAGGCGGTTCGCCTAGGTGTAAGGTGAGCTGTAATTCTGTGGCTAGGGGTCAGATTAGATCACAGGAGGCTCCAACAACTGATCTGCCAGGCGGAAAAAGGTCTTCCTAAGGGCTGAGTGTAGGGCGCATGGCAAGTTGCCTTCAGGGCTCTACCATGGGGTATGGGGGGAAGTGTCTCATTCAGGCCAGGGACACCGGGACCTCTGTGCCCCATGCTGCAGGAGTATGCATGCTGAATACATAACAAAGTGGGGCTCTGTACTTCACAGCAATTCACCCTGCACCACTTCTGGGCCCAGGTTTTGAGCTTTCTCTGGACCTTGGACTCAGGGCCTAATGGGCAACAGAGCAGTTGCTAGCGTGGGGTTCCTCACAGGGGAGTTGCCGGAGTAGAAGCAACACCAGTCCCATGATCTCCCTTGAGAACTGAAGTGAGTGCTGATGCCTGGGTCTGGCTCAGCTGAAAGATGGGACAGAGTCTAGGGGGTTGGCTTAGGGTTAGGGTGAGCTGTATATCGCTGGCTAGGGTTAGTGCTCGATCCCAGGAGGCTCCAGTCACCCATCTGCCTTGCAGAAATGCATTTGCTCAGTGCGTTCTGTTTAGGGCGCATGGGGAGTCACTGGCAGGGCTTGCCCTGGGGTTCAGGGGACCGTCTTTCGCTCAGGTCCAGGGAGATTGGGAAATTTGTCCCTTATGCCATGACAGCATGCAGGCTGAATACATGGCTAAGTGGTGCGCCATACTTCACGCCAAATTATCCTGCACCATATTTGTTCTCAGCTTTTGAGCTATTCCCAGAACTGCGTCTCTGGGCCGTATGGGGTGAGAGCCATGGTTAGAAATAGGTTCCATCCAGGGGAGTCATCAGGGCAAAAGCAGCACCAGACCAGTGATCCCTTTGGAAGATTGATGCATTTGGGTGGCTCAGGTGAAAGGTGGCGGGAAGTCTTGTTCAGGGGAGGAACTCTTGCTTAGAACAAGGGACATTGGGATCTCTGTCCCCAATGCAGCAAAAACAGGCAGGCTGAATAAGTGTCAATGTGGTGCTCCATGCATCCCGACCATTCACTCTGCACCACATTTGGGCCCAGGTCTTAATCTTTTCCTGGAGCTGGGACTCTGGGCCCCAAGGGGGACAGAGCCACCGCGTGGGTTACAAAAACACCCAGAAGAATAAACAGAGCAGAACTAACACCAGTCCTGTGATCTTCTTTGAGGACGGATTTGAAAAGCAATGCGTTCCGCTAGCTTAGCTGAGAGGTTGTATGTAGTCTTGTGTAGGGGACCGTGTCCTGCTCAGGTCAAGGGACACCGGGATCTCCATAACCCATGCTGCGACAGCATGCAGGGTTCATACTTGTCAAAGTGGTGCTGCTTACTTCATGATGATTCACTATGCACCACATTTCGTCCCAGGCCTTGAGCTCTTCCCCGAGTTGGGCTCGGGACCTATTGGGGACATAGCCCCTGCAAGGGTTAGCATTACACGCAAGGGAATCACCAGTGCATAAGCAACACTGGACTCGTGATCCCATTGGACGTCTGACGTGAAGGCCAATGTGTTTGGGTGGCTCAATGGAAAGGTTGCGGGAAGTCTTGCTTAGGAGGTGGACTCTTGCTCAGGACAAGGGACATCGGGATCTCTGTCCCCAATGCAGCAAAAGCATGCAGGCTGAATAAGTGTCAATGTGGTGCTCCGTACTTCACAAGGTTTCACTCTGCACCACATTTGGGCCCAGGTCTTATGCTGTTCCTGGAACTGGGACCTGGGCACCACTGGGGAGAGAGCCACCGCAAGGGTTACAAAAACACCCAGGGGAATAAACAAAGCAAAACTAACACCAGTCCCGTGCTCTTCTTTGAGGACGAATTTGAAAAGCAGTGCGTGTAGCTGGCTCAGCTGAAAGGTTGCATGCAGTCTTGTGTAGGGGACCGTGTCTTGCTCAGGTCCAGGGACACTGGGATCTCCGTCCCCCATGCTCCAACAGCATGCAGGCTGCATACGTGTCAAAATAGTGCAATGTACTTCATGCCAATTCACTCTTAATTACAATTCCACCCAGGTCTTCAACTCTTCCTGGAGCTGGGACTCTGGACCCATTGGGGACAGAACCCGGCAAGAATTAGCATTACACCCAAGGGAATCACCAGTGCTGAAGCAACACCAGATCCGTGATCCCATTGGAGGACTGATGTGAAGGCCAATGCCTTTGGGTGACTAAGCTGAAAGGTGGTGGGAAGTCTTGCTTAGGCGATGGACTCTTGCTCAGGACAGGAACATCGGGATTTCCGTCCCCAATGTGGCAAAAGCATGCAGGCTGAATAAGTGTTAATGGGATGCTCAGTACTTCACGACGATTCACTCTGCACCACATTTGGGCCCAGGTCTTAAGCTTTTCCCAGAGTTGGGACTCTGGGCCCCAAGGGGGACAGAGCCACTTCGTGGGTTACAAAAACAACCAGGGGTATAAACAGAGCAGAACACCAATCCTGCGATCTTCTTTGAGGACGGATTTGAAAAGCAATGCATGCAGCTGGCTCAGCTGAAAGGTTGCATGTATTCTTGTGTAGGGGACCATTTCTTGCACAGGTACATGGATAGCAAGATCTCTGTCCCCCATGCTGCGACAGCATGCAGGCTGCATAGGTGTCAAAGTGGTGCTCGAATTTCCCGCCGATTCACTCTGCACCAGATGTCGGCCCGGGCCTTGAGCTTTTCCCGGAGCTGGGACTCGGGACCTATTGGGGACAGAGCCCCGGCACGAGTTAGCATTGCACACAAGGGAATCACCAGTGCAACAGCAACACCAGACCCGTGATCCCATTGGAGGACTGATGTGAAGGCCCATGCATTTGGATGGCTCAGCTGAAAGGTGGCGGGAAGACTTGTTTGTGGGATGGACTCTTGCTCAGATTAAGGGACTTTGGGATCTCTGTCCCCAATGTGGCAAAAACATGCAGGCCGAATAAATGTCAATATGGTTTTCAGTACTTCACGGCCATTCACTGTGCACCACATTTGGGCCCAGGTCTTAAGCTTTTCCCGTGGCTGGGAATTGGCCCCAAGAGGGCCCAAGCTACTGCAAGGGTTACAAAAACACCCTGGAGAATAAACAGAGCAGAAATAACACCAATCCCACGATCTTCTTTGAGGACAGATTTGAAAACCAATGCATGCACCTGGCTCAGCTGAAAGGTACATGTAGTCTTGTGTTGGTAACCGATTCTTGCTCAGGTCCAGGGACACCAGGATCTCCGTCCCCAATGCTGCAACAGCATGTAGGCTGCATACGTGTCATAGTGGTGCTGCATAGTTCATGCCGATTCACTCTGCACCCTATTTGGGGCCAGGTCTTGAGCTTTTCCTGCACTGGGACTCTGGTCGTCATGGGTGTCATAGCCCTGCAAGGGTTTCAATTACATCCAAGGGAATAAACTTTGCAGAAGCAACACCAGTCCCGTGATTTCCCTTGAAAACTTAAGTGCGGGCAGTTGTGTGGGGCTAGCTCAGTTGAAAGGTGGCAGCAACCCTATCTGTCAGGCGGTAATATCTGCAAGAAAATTGAGTTTAGGGTACATGGCAAGTAGTGGGCAGGGCTTTGCCTTGGGATTAGGGGGACCGTCACTCCCTCAGGTCCAGGGAAACAGGGACCTCCGTCCACCAAGCTGTGAAAGCATGCAGGCTGAATACATGGCTTGTTGGTGATCTCTGTGTCAAGCCGATTCACTGTGCACAACTTCTGGGTCAGCGGCCCCAGTTGTTCTTGATAGCGTGGCTGGGGCCCCAAGAGGGACACTGCAACTACTAGGGTTAAAATTCCAGTCAGGGGAGTTGCCAAGGCAAAAGCTACACCAGCCTTGTGATCTCCCTTGAGGCGTGAAAAGAGGGCTGTTGCGGGTGGCTCGCTCACCTGAACGACGGCAGGGAGTCACTGGGTTTGGCTTAGGGTTAGGGTGAGCTATAAGGCCGTGGCTAGGGTAGGGTTAGATTTCAGAAGGCTCATGCAACCGATCTGCCAGGCAGATAAGCGTCTGTTCATAGGGCTGAGTTAGGGTGCATGGCACATTGCACACAGGGCTTTGCCCAGGGTTTTGGTTTTGCCCATGGGCACCTGGACCTCAGTCCCCCATATGTGGATAGAATGCAGGCTCAATACATGACCCATTGTGTCTCCAAAATCCACGTGGTTTCTCCCTGCACCACATCAGGGCACAAGTCTAGAGCATTTCCGGACCCGGGTCTTGGGGGCCCCATGGGGGACAGAGTCCCAGCTAGTGTTAGGGTTTTCCCGAGGAGAGTGGCCAGGGCAGAAGCTACACCAGGCCCATGATCTCCCTTGAGGACTGAAGTGAGGGCCCATGCATTGGGTTGGCTCAGCTGAAAGATGGCAAGGAGTCTAGAAGGTCAGCTTATGGTTAGCCTGAATTGTATATTGCTGGCTAGGGTTAGGGTTCAATCCCAGGAGGTTCGAGCCACCTATCTGCCTGATGGAAAAGTGTTTGCTCAGTGAGCTGTGTTTAAGGCCCATGCCCAGTCACTGGCAGGGCTTTGTCCTGGGGTTTTGGGAACCATCTCTCTCTTGGGTCCAGGGAGACCGGGACCGTTGTCCCTTATGCTGCGACAGCATGCAAACTGAATACATGGCAAAGTGGTGCTCCATGCCTCATGCCGAATCATCCTGCACCACATCTGGTCTCAGGTCTTGAGGTATTCCCAGAACTGGGTCTTGGGGCCCCATGGGGTCAGAGCGATGGTTAGGGTTGGGTTCCATCCAGGGGAGTCACCAGGGCAGAAGCAACACCAGTTCCGTGATCTCTCTTGAGAACTGAAGTGAGCGCTGAAGTGCGGGGCTGGCTCAGGTGAAAAGTGGCAGGGAGTGTATGGGGTCAGCCTAGGGTTAGGACAACAGTGGATACGTGCTTAGTGTTAGGGTTAGATCCCAGGAGGTTCCAACAACCAATATGCCAGACAAAAACCTTATGCTCAGAGGGCTGAGTTTGGAGGATATGGCATGTTGCTGGGCAGGGCTTTGCCCTGGGGTTCTGGGAACCATCTCTCACTCAGGTCCAGGGACACCAGGACCTCCCTACCCCAAGCTGTGACAGCATGCAGACTGAGTACATGGCAAAGTTGTGCTTCGACCTAAACGCCCATTTAATCTGCACCACTTCTGTGAGGAGGTCTTGAGCTTTGCCCCGACCTGGGACTCAGGGCCCCATAGGGGAGAGAGCCTGGCTAGGGTTAGTGTTCTCCCAAGGGGAGTCCCCAGGGTAGAAGCAACACCAGTCCTATGATCTCCCTTGGGGACCTAAGTGAGGGCCGATTCGCAGGGTTGGCTCAGTTGAAAGAAGGAGGGGAGTCTAGGCTGTTGGCCTAGGTGTTAAGGTGAGCTGTACATCCGTGGCTCTGATTAGGGTTAAATCACAGGAGTCTCCAACAACCGATCAACCAGGTGGGAAAAGGTCTGATTGATACCCTGCGCACAGAGAAATTTCACGAATTTGATCTCAGATGACGAGGGGTATTCCTCGCAGTCTTCCTTCACAGAATAGAGGATAGCATGCATACATTTTTCTTCCAAGCATGTGTTGTCAAACATTATAAACTTTGTTATGCTGGATGTTAACTATATGAGAACTTGTGCCCAGTGATTTTCCTTAGGTCTCAGTGTAAAGGCCTTACATATTTTTTCTGCGCACATGTTTTCAAGCACAACTAGTGAAAGATGATCTCAGTTGATTGGGGCATGTCACACATTGTCTTTTCACATAACTGAGTATATGAAACTTAGATTGGACTCCCGCACATGGGTTTGCCAGCATTATTACCTTCGTAATCCTAGGTGTTCACTGAATACCATCTTGCGCACAGTGAAATTTCTCGGATTTGAGTCGAAGGCCCCACTTGACCTTTCTGCACCAGTTTTCAAACAGAACTAGTTCAGGAAAGCTGATCTCAGTTGAATGGGTGTCTTCCATGCATTCTTCCTTCACAGATTCTAGAAGAGCACTCATACATCTTTCTTCCAAGAATGTGTGGTCAAACATCATAAACTTTGTTATACTGGATGTTACCTTGATCAAAACTTGTCTCTAGTGTTCTTGCTCAGATTTCAGTGAAAAGCCCATATTTACTTGGTGTGCACCTGTTTTCAAGCGCAACCTAGTGAAAGACCTTCTCAGTTGACTGGGGCGTGTGGTTCATTGTTTTTTCAGAGAACTGAGTATATTAAACTTAGATTTGACTTCCCCGCATGGGTCTGCCATCATTACTAACTTCTTGATCCTAGATGTGCACTGAATGATAAATTCTGCACAGTAAAATGTCTCACATTTGAGTGTAAAGCACTCCTTGATGTTTTGACACCACTTTTCTTTTTTTTTTTTATAATATTTTATTGTCAAATTGCTTTCCATATAACACCCAGTGCTCTTCCCCTTAAGTGCCCTCCACCATCACCACCACCTCTTTTCCCCCCTCCCCCTTCCCCTTCAACTCTCAGTTCATTTTCAGCGTTCAATAGTCTCTCAAGTCTTGCATCCCTCTCTCTCCCCAACTCTCTCTCCCTCCTCC
>PISW01014314.1:0-21721 GCA_004023785.1 Mungos mungo
CGTGTCAGTTCTGTGGTCCAGTATTTATTGTGGGACATGGGTTATTTATTGTATTTGGGTGGGGGGAGGTGATTTGCCTTGTTATTTCTAAAAATCTGCTTCACTGTGTAAAATGCTAGGATGGTGCCAGAATGCTTTCCCAGCTTGTTAGAATTTCTTGTCGTGGGTAAATTGGGCAAAACGTCATGAGTAAAGTCAGGTGTCCAATTATATTTGTTGAATTAAATAATCAAGCGCTAAATTTGGTAATTAGTCAGTCTGTCAGGTGAAAAAATTGAAACTGATGCCCAGAGTAGGGCATGGAGCACATGCACATACACACGCGCGGGAAATCTCTCCCGAGTCCGCGGTGACCTACTTGGACTCCCCGGGATCGGCTGATCGTGTCCCTCTGGCCCCTTCGGTCACCTAGACCTTCCGGGTTTGGAGACCGGGTTCAGGGGAGCGGAGGGGCGGCAGGAACATCACAGGCCCAGGATGGAGTAATGGGCTGGCTCGTGCACAAACGAGTGTGCAAAATTCGCCGTGTATAATAGCTAGCTTCTGACATTGCATTAAACCCGCAGTTCCGCAAGTGTGTGGGCGAGCGTTCCCTGGCCTTTGCCCCCTCCGTGTCCTCGGCATCCAGCTCAGCTCTCACGTAGAGCAGGTGATGGATTAGCTGTCTGAATGCCCAGTGAAGCAGAGGGCACAGAGGGCACGTGTCCCGGCCCTGAGAAGTGTGCTATCGACCTGAAGAGAAAAGGGGTTACTGTCTAGAAGACGCGGCCAAAGGCCACATTGTGCTCTTTTGCCGGAAGACTGTTTCGTCCTTCGTGAAGGTGTGAGGTGGGGGAGCCTGAGGAGGGCCGTGGCCCCGAGGGGTTCGGGCGCAGGCTTGGTCAAGGAGGGAGCAGCTCTCTGGGGTGGGTGGGGGACAGAGTGGGCAAGGGGACGGCTGGTCAGAGTCCCGGAGCCAGTGCCCAGGACCGGAGCCGACCTCGGATGGAAGAGGAGGTCAGCGGGCACACAAGGGCCGCACCCGCACTTGGGTGTGTCCTGATCCTACGCAGCCGCTACGGCTTCTGGAACCGGAAAAATGACAGCCATTTATTTGTTTGTCCTCTTACTTGTGTCCCTTCGCTGGAAGGTGAGAGAGCTTGTGTGACCAGCGAGCTGGCGACAGACGGGTCAAGGCCACTGTTCTCTGGTGTGTCTGTCTGAAAGTGGTTTTAATTAACTGTCACACTTGCATAACACATTAGCCAGTGGTCAGATTCTAGTTAATTTTTTCTCATTACTTTAAAAGCGCTGTTTTCTCTGATGCTGTGGCTGTTGAGAAGGCTGTTTGCAACCTGCCCACCAGTCCTTTGGGGCTCACTCTTCTTTCCTCCCGAATCCTACACCTTTGTTGCTCCGGCATCTCCTGCGCCCTGTCTTGGTGCAGACCTATTTTATTCTTATTTTGCTCCAGCTTTACTGTGTTCCTACTTTGGCGAGTCCCCGGCTTGCAGAGGGTCACGGAAATGACCAACCATTCACAATTTGCACGTGACCGTCTGTGTTCTCTCCTCTGGTCGGAGCACACAGGGCGTCCGTGCTCCCGTGGCCCTCTGTCTCTTCTGCATTTCCTCTCATTGTCCCTCCGTCCTCCTCCAGGGGATGTCCTCAGGTCTGTTATCCAGTTTGCAGTGTTTCTCTTCCGCAGTGTCTAATCGTCACGTGACCCGTCCACAGCATGAATAATCACGAGGAGCATATTTTCCTCCTGTTCATTCTGTTTTGGATCTGCCACCATGCTGTTGGCTCACTGTCCATCCTCACTGCACCGCCTGCAGTCACGATAAATGCGTCATTTGATTGTTCTTGCTGATCTATCATCTGGGTGCTTATGGCTCTGATCCTCCCCTTTGATGTGTTTGCTGACTTGCTGATGACGATTTCTTGTCTGGTGGGTCCTGTAATTTCTCTTTCACAACATTGTGTGGCCACGCCGAGGGTGTTTCTGGGGTCACACGGCCAGAACTCTGGGCTACCGTTAAACCGGGACCATCTTTTTACCAGTTCCTCACCTGGAGATGTGTAGGCCCCCCATATACTGCAACTTTGAGGTTCAGCCTTAGATGAGGCCTGTGGTCCAGACGCCTTCCCATCCCGAATCCAGGTGGACACAGATCTGCTTTGTTGTGGTGTGAGGAAGCCCTTGCACTGGGAACGGGCTCTTCTGGGGGGTCCTGGGGAGGGGAGGGAGCCCCCACATCCACCTCCTTTCCTCCTGCCTGCCAGGGTTTCCCCCAAGACCCCACATGGACGGAAAAACCCGAGACCCCGGGTGTTAGGTCCAGGAAATTGTCCGCCCTGCTCTCTCTCAAGGGCTCGCGCGTGTCTGCAAGTCGTGAGCATCCCACTTGCCTCCCTCTTCGTTCTGGACGTCAGAGCGTTTCCCTTAACCTTGTGGAAAGCTGACTCTGCCATCTGTCCAGCATTTCTGCACGTCTTGTAGGCTCTTCGGGTCACGTCACCCTTCGTGTTTCTGGGACCAGAAGACTTGATGCAGGTTAAACAAAGGCGACGCGGAGCGAACGGCGCCCCACCGTTTGATTTCACATCACGTCGACAGTTGCCTCTGAGAATCAACTTTATGTCCTGCATCGTAAGGAACACATCGAAAGGGGGCAACCTATGGTCACAAAAGCAGGCTGAGTCCCACTCTTCCCTTTCTGTCTGCTGGCGAAGGGGTGACCTCGCTTCAGGAAATGCTTTTACGCCCGTCTGTGGGGGTGTGTTCCTGGGAGCCCCAGCCGGCGGGCGGGCAGCTGAGTGGACCCTGCATGCTGACGGCTGGGGGCCGTGGAGGAGCTCCAGGTGGCACGTGTGTGTGGCGGCGACGGTGAAGGCAGCTGGCGGCAGGGGTGGCTCCGGGCTCCGCGGCCGCGCTGCGCAGAACCGAAGAGCGGGCGGGTGACAGCTGACAGCACACTCCTCCCCGTCAAACCCCGAGAACCCGTGGGCGTGCGGGGCGAGGGCGTGCGGGGCATGGGCGTGCGGGGCGTGGGCTTGCACGGCGGGCAGTTGAGCTGGAAACAGATGAAGAGTGTGGTTGATAGTCTTACCTCTGACGTTTCCAAGAAAGGGAAGATCGTTTCTGGGAGATCAGCTCACTTCTCTTCTCTACTCGGAACTCCTCCTCCCACAGGCATCGAGGGAAGAACCCTGGCCGGCCAGGTGCCGCTCACAGTGGCTGAGGACCAAGCCCCCCTTCCGTTCCCGGGGTGGGGGAGCACAGGAGGCCAGGCCCCATCCCCCACCGGGTGAGGTGAAGACCAATGTTGAGCTTGGGAGGGGGGGGCTGGCTACGCCCCCTTGTTTGTTGCTCAGCAGGTAGCCGTTGGCTTTAGATGAGACACCAAACCGTTCTGAGTGCTTGAGATTGCTACAGGAGAGCTGGGGCACGGGAGAGCTGGGGTGTGGGGGAGTTGGGGTGCAGAGGAGCTAGGGTACGGGGGAGCTGGGGTGCGGGGGAGCTGGGGTACGGGGGAGCTGGGGTGCGGGAGAGCGCCCTCCTCCCACGAGCCCCACCAGAGCATCATCGGTTCAGAACCCAGAAGTGCTACTCAGGGAAGACCCGATGCGGGCAGGTGGGGGCTGCGTGGGCTGCGAGGCGGCAGGACCCCCATCCTCTCCAGGGGCCTCCCCTTGGCATGACTCTTGTCACCTCCCATCAGAAACGGTCCCCTCGGGGCACTTTCATGTCAGACAGGTGAAGGTAGCCGTGTTGGGTCTTTGCAGAGACCATCTGCCCCTGTGACCAGGACCTGGATTTTACAGTTGACCATCCATCTGGGGAGGGTGGGGGACGGCCACCCAGATGCATGTGTCTGTCTGCTGGCGCACAGCAGGGACAACAGGTCCTCGAAAACACACGGAGGCACTCCGAGGAGCCAGCACAACCCGAGTCACAGAACGCCAGTGTAGACACAGCCCACAAGCACCCGGATTCCCCCACCCCCCCGGCGCCGCGTCCCGTTGGGTCTCACCCATCAACCCCCACAGCACCCGAGGGGACAGTGGGTGTGGCTGCTCCTCCGGGAGAGCCTGTGTCCCCGCCTGACCTCTTCAGGGTCGGTTTCCTTACACCTGCATTTTCATGACTCGGTTTTCCTCTCGTAGCCCTACTTTCCCATCAGCCCTTTGGAATCCAAGGTTGGGTTCCGGCTGAATTTGGCGCATTACTAGAATTCCTAAATAACTTGTGCTTAAAGTATTTTTGTCTGTCAAAGGGACACGGTTGTGGCTGAAATCAAATTCTTATTTTCTCATTTAATAAAGACCAGGTATTAATTTATACAGATAGAAACTTGTAAAACTATTTGCAAACACATTCTTTCATCTTGTTCAAGTAATTTATGAAGAATAGAGATGTAGCTTTATCAGACAGCTTCCTTTTCCAGTTAAACTGTTTGGATTTCTAATCCACATCAAAGGCTCAGGGACACTAGCTTTCTTGGTCAAAGTTAGCACCTGTTTCTGCGCTAAACTGGAGTCAAACTTGGATTTTATAGATGGAATGATTCACTTCTCGCTAAACACGGGGCTGCAGGCCGGTGAGGCGGGCGCGGGGGTCCCGTCGGGGCTCTCTCTCGTGCACCGCCTTCGGACTTGCCTCTGTCGGAAGGCGATGTCCCGTCCATGGAAGTCAGACACCTTAGGAGTAAGTGCTTGCTTAGAAAAGAGCTCTGCCAGGGGTTTCAAATGCCATGGACAGACATCTTAAACTTCTCGAAAACAGAAATTAGTAGAAATAGCATAAAATGGAATTATTTTTTCTTCAGACTTATGTTAATTGAAGGAGCTGCAGACCGGCAGACTGACATTTTAGATCGCCACAGCGTCCGTCGTGGGGCTGGGGCGGGCATTGTTTCTGTCTGCGGACCAAAATGACAGAGAGAAGGGGGGCACACAAAAGGTATTTGGTAAAGGCAGGTGGTCTGGATGAGTAATGTGCCTCTCATTAACATGGTTCCCTTATTAACGGTATAATTAATTGTACATAGCCCAGGGAAGCTGTGGAAATTGCATTCTGAGATGTATCAAAGCGGACCTGCGCCTCGGAGTTCCGCGCAATTCACCGCTAATGAAGCCGGCGACGGAACCCTCGAATCTGTAATTATTACTTACTCTTTGAATGACAAGCAAAGAATTTTATCAGCAGAGTTTTAAATGAAAGAGGATTAGCCGCTAATGTTGAAATTGTTAATCTTCCGTCTGAAAATGATTTTGAAGAAAATGTTTTAGTGGAAGGAGAGGTCTGAGGACAGCATTTGCCATTAAAGTCGCCATTTTCTGCTTCTCTGTATGAATTTGTCCCCGGTGACAGCAGGGTGCAAATATTTTTGAAAGCGAATGAATATTTTATAGGATGCAGAGGTGCTCATGCATTCGAGGAGTGGATTATGCAACATTCCCAAATGTCCCAGCAGAGGTGAGGGAGTCCGAAAGCCAGGCAGGGAAGAGAGCCCGCGCTGGAAAAATTAAATCTATTAGCATGTTCTAAAAGAAATGGAAATCTGTCCAGTAGTAGAGATGCACCTTTCCCCCTTGCGGCTGCTCCTTAGATTTAAGATCACAAATAGCAAATATTGTCAGAGAAAAGCAGGAGCACGAAGCACGAGTGTCCGTTTGTCCCGAAAGATCTCCTTGGTGACGCTGCCGTGGCTGGGACACCATGAACTCGGGGGTCCCCCACGCAGGGCTCTGGGTTAGAGCCCGTGGAGCTGTCGCACATCCTCAAGACGGGCTTCGCATGACAAATATTTGTTGACCGCCAAGGCTCCACGCCTGACAGTGGAAAGACTGTAAGGGGTAAAATAATTGGCCTATTGGGAGTTCCTAAAATGTATCTTACATTTATTGCCTTGTCCTGATTTTCCCGCCGGCTTGATGGCACGGACTAAAACACTAGGTTTATAGCGCCATCTGGTTAGAACTCAGGCCGCTACGAGCAGGAGACAGGCAGTGTTGAGGCTTCCAGACGCCCTGGAAGGCCGGTGTGGGAGGGACGGTCCCTTCTAGGGCCTTGGGCAAATCCACGTAGGTTCTGGGCTGACAGTCACCGGAGAGAGCCCCCGCCGGCCGGCGGAGCGGGACGCGGGCTCCGTGGCGGTTCTTGGTCAGTTCTGAGCTGCCCCCACGTGCGGGGCAGATGTGTTCTCTTTTCGTTTCCTAGAAGTCTTGTTTTCTCAAACCTGATGTCTTACTGGTTTCCATCTTTAAAACATAAAAGACGTATTTTAACGCACTGGTCCTATCACTGGCTCCAGTTTGCGAATCTCTCATGGAATTTCTTGTGGCATCTGGGGACCTGCCCTGACTGCAGCCATGGTTTGACGGCTGGGGCTCGGGGGTCTGAAAGAGGTAACGCAGGGTCTCCGACCGACCGGGGCATAATTTGACTTGCTCACCAGGGCGACGGCCGGTGACGGCAGGGTCCTGACGTCGCGGCACGTGGGTTCCTGCGTGTACACACACTCACACGCCTTTGCGTTTTAGAATGCAGAATGATTTATACTGTTAATTTTGGGTTAAGCTATTGGCCGTTAATTTCCGCGGCGCATGGGGCAGACTTCAGTGAGATTTTGTGCAGAGATGAAAACCAGGCAGGGCTGTCACATAGCTGAACGCTTCGTCCCTGCAGCCAAAGCTCGAGGCTTGTCAGAAATACGGACTTTTCCAGATTTTACCTGGACTTTTGACTTCGGGGAAAGTAAGGCTGTGACCTTGTTTCTCAGACAAACACAGGGGGACCTTTCTCCACTGTGGTCGCACGACATAAAGGGCCGAGCAAATTCCAGAATCTTTTACAAAACGACGGGTCGCCGAAATTCAGGACTATGGGGAAGAGCAGGTCAGATGATCGGATAAGCAGACTAAATCCTGTCATCCGCTCTGTCGCTGAATCTTGGCAGTTCTGCCCCCGAAATACAGGACGCATCTGCCCGTCCCTCTGCGCCCTCCGCCTCCTGTCGTCCCCAAACATCAGCCCCCGGCAGCCCTCGTGCGAGGGCCGGTCGTGTGCGCTGGGTCCCCGCCTGCAGCGAGAGTGCCACTCCGAAAGCACCTCTGCCGTCTGCGCCTCCTTCGCCACACGCGCCAGGGGACGCCCGCTGCTCTGCCTGCAGACCCCGGGCGCGTCCAGGGCCCCCCCCGGCGCCCTCGGCCGCCACCCCCGGCGCCCCCCCGCCGCACGCCCTCCCTCCGGCCGCCTCGGGCCGCTCTCTGTTTCTGGACTGCGCGGGGCCCCTTCCCGCCCTGGGCTCTCACCCCGGCTGCTGGGTCTCCCCGTCCCACCCCCGGCTTCTGTGTGATGAGCCTCCCTTCCCACCAGGCGGGGTGCGCTCAGGAACCCGCGTTTCCAAGGGGCGTCCCTTCTGCAGTCTGGACCCTGCCGCCTGCCTCCCGTCGTTTCCACCTCTGTGTCCAGTGTTTGGTTTGTTTTCTAAAATATTTGAGTGTTTCCACGCTGCGGGCACATTCTGGGTACTTTACAGGGGTTACTTCTCATCAGTCCCTTCAAGCACGTGCCCTGTGTCCTGACCGCGCTCACTCATCTGAAGTTCTCTTCCTGATGGACTTTGTTTACCTGGCTGTGATCTGCTCTCCGGCGGAGGAAACCAGCCCGGGGAGGACGGGCTCTCTGCTGGCCCGAGGGACACACAATGCCCAGCGGGTCCGATGTGCCTGCGATGTGTCAGTGAAGAAGGACTGAATCCCCGAGCCAGCAGCACAGGGCCGGGCTCTGGGGCAGGGACACGGGCCTGCCCCCCGGCGATCACAGGCCCCCAGCTTCCACTCACCATGTCCAGGAGCCTCTCTGCCCTGAATTTAAACATTAATAGCTGTACGTGTACAGAAGAGATGGCGTGATTCTCTTATTTCCCATTGCTTGTAAGTTTTCATCTTTGACCCTTAACCCCTGCTCATATAACCTTACGTTTTAAGATGTTAAATAAGGTAATAAGATTCATAAAATTGTTTACTTAAGTTCACTGAGCTGCTTGCCAAGCGACGGCCAGAAACACGGAGCCACCACCTGAGGCTCCCGGCGTTGTCCCCTGAGAGACCGCGTCCGTCACCCCCGCGCACCGAGCGCGAGGTCCAGCGAGACGCCGGGAGCAACCGCCGCCCCTCCCCCAGTCTGGTCGGGGGCGAGGACCGAGCTGCCTCTTCCTCCACGTTGGTTAATTGGGACCAAATGTGTTCATTATTGACAATGTCCATCCAGGTTTTAGTTAGAGGTCTTCAGAGAATTGTGACTTTCCTTCCCTACAAATCCGTCAAGTAAAGGTTGGCAGAAGCCACAGACCGGTGTGACGAGCGTGTCTCTGGCCCACGCACGCCGTCTTCCCGTGCCGCCCGGCTCCGTCCTGCGCCCGCTCAGGGTGACCCCGCCTCGGGTCCATTGTTTCCCGGTTCGAGAAATGCCGGCGGGCTCCCGCCTCCGTCCAAGACCTCTGCCTCGTCCGCCGGCCTCCTGACCCTGGCCCTCGTGCTGGACGCGGACCCCCAGACCCAAAACCCCAGCGCATGGCAGCCCACTGGCTACGTTCTGCGTGACCAGGATTTAACCAGCTGTCAGTGCCCTCGCTGGCCTGTGTGCCTTGCTCTGTGTCTGCCCCTCCGGAAGCACGTGGGTCTCGGGGACTCTGGCCCCGGGTGGGGGTGGGGAGGGCCTCCCAGAAGTCCTTGGAGAAACGACGTTTTCTTCAGAGCTTTTGCCTGTTTTCCTAGTTCTTGCGTTTTGTGTTTTATTTTTCAATTACAAAAGGATTTTAAATAAAACAGGGAGTCCAGTGCTCCCAGCCTCCCAGCCAGCCTCCTCCTCGGCCCCTTCCCTTCCTTCTGTGGCCGTGAGTGCTCCCCCTGCGCCTGGACCGCGTGCTCGCTGGGGGCCGCCTCCGGCGCCGGCTCCACGGGGCAGTACCTACGTTACCACTTCGGTAAGGACCACGCACTCCCCGCCTGAGTCGTGTGCAGACGGAGCTGCGGAGCCTCAGGCCCCGGGCGTGGCCTCCACAGCTTCCCGGGGAGGAGTCTGGGGGCAGCGAGGTGGCCACACTTGGGTGGAAACGGCTTCTGCCGCCCACGCGAAGCCCCCTGGCCGGGCTCCCCCCCCCCCCGTGTGGGATGCTCCCTGCTCCCAGCGGATTCCCACGGAGGCAGTTCTGACGTCACAGGAGGAGGAGCGCCACGTGGGCAGACTCGCTCCGGCTCCTGTGCCCCCGCAGCCTGAAGGCCACCCCGTGCTCGCTCTTCCCAGGGAAAGGGCACACGGACGGCCCGGGAGCGGGCTCGTCCCGGCCTCGCCGGGGTCTGCGCCTGCTGCTGTTTTAGGAGTGTGGTGCGTGTCCAGCGCTGCGCCAGTCCCCACCCACCGAGAGCCCAGCCGTCCTGGGGCGGAGAGTGGGCGCTGGGGGGAGTGTGGGGTGGGCTGCCCCCGGGGTGGAGAGCGGGCGCAGGGGATGGGAGGGGAGCTGCCCCCGTGGGGTCGCACTTCCCCGTCACGTTGCGGCAGCCGGAATACAGCTGTGTGGTTCCTGCGTCCGCTTCCCGGTAAATCTTGTCTCAGCTGAGCAACGGCGAAAAGACCCTCGGCTCATTTAGCCAGATCTCTCCCGGGCCCTGGAACTCTCCCGAGTTTTTAATGTCGCGTTTCGAATATCTTAACACGCCAGCTCCATAGGACGGGTACGTAGCACCTAAGTGGGTCGGGTGCAGCGCTCGGTGGAGACGGGGGCAGAGCCCCTCCTGATGAGGCCGTGGCCCTGTGGCTGCATGCGCCCCGCAACACTGCTGACCCCCTCGGGCTTCTCCCTTCGTCTTTCATACTTTGTGCTTGGAATTCACGCATTTAGCGTAAACTTTTCCCTCTGACGTCTTAACGAGGACAGGCCACGGTGTTTGTTTCTAAAGAGAGGGAAGGCGCCCGTCTCCCCACGTGGCAGCACAGCTTTCCCCGCTCTAGAAGCGCCTTCCTCCGCCCGCTGACCTTCAGCGCAAGCCTCGGGCCGCCTCGCGAGGACGGGCAGCGTCCGCCACCCGTGCCCTTCACGGTCACGTCGGTCAGGTAACGTGGTGACAGGCACCAGTGTAAAGAAGGCAATGGAAACAAAAACACAAAAATCGGGTCTTCCCGAACCCCCGCCGTCCCCGGCGCGCCTCGGCCTCGGCGGGAGCGCTCGCTTCTGTGACAAAATGAAGATTGGTTGGGACTCTTTCTACTTGGTTCAGATCGTGCTACAAAGCGGGAGGGCACGCTGCGCCAGGCGGCCGTCCCAGGGCCGCAGGTGTGACCAAGGGGCCTGGTGCGGCTCTGCGTGTGGCCCTCCGTCCTGCCGCGGGTCCGCACTCGTGATGGGGGCACGTTTCCACCGCTCAATTTCATAATCGTCGTCCACGTGCACTCCCCACCCTCCCTCGCTGGCGGTAAGAGACCCAGAGTAAGGCGTGGCGTCTCTGACACTTTACGGAGCTAAACTTGTGGCCCCCAGGCTCCGGCGGCGCCTCCACGTGGCTCTGGCAGGTCGCCTGCGGCAGCTGGAGCCTTCGAGGCACCGGACGAGCCAGTGCTGCCCCACCGGAGGGGCCCCAGCCCCGCGGCCCGCGGCCCCAAGGACCCATGACCAGCCTGCACGCTCCGTCACCCCGGCGTTCGGAGGCGGGCGTCGAGGGGTGGACGTGGGCTTGTTGAATGTGGTGAAACAGAGTAGTTTTAATAAGTGGGATCATTTCCTCAGCGATCCTGGAAGCTGGGCCTCGCTGTTGACACTAAACACTAAGCGTCTCCGGTTGTGGCTCCGCCTGAGCGCGCTGAGCCAGAGGCACCGCGGGCTGTGACCGTCCGCTTTCCACGCGCGAACCTTTCTCTCCGAGCAGCCGCTGGACGGCACAGCTTCCCTTCACCGGCATTTTCCAGTGTCTCCTCCTCTCAGGACTGGCCGTCAGACTCCCCCCTCCATAAGGGAGCCAGGAGAGAGGACGGGGCTGAGTTCTGGAACCATCCTGATTTCAGGTCGCACAGCCACCCGAGCACATGGTGGTCCCCCCGACGCAGCGCAGCAGCTGAGTGTTTCAGGAAGACCGCTGTCCCTCGTAAAAGGACACAGCTATGAAACCACGAACTGGGGTTTGATGACGCTTCTTGTTCCTCGTGTCTTTGGTGGTGTCTGTGACGGTGTCGCTACACTCGCCTACAGCAATGGCGTGTCCCCAGGAATGGGGCCGCTCCGACTGCCCCTTGGATGCGGCGTCCAGGCTGCGGTCAGCGGCTGGTGTTCACGGGACGTACTGTGTTGGGTTCATTAGGTAATGGTCAGTGTCCCCAGGACTGCGGTAGAGTCACGGGATCTGGAAGGAAATTGAAGAGAGTCTCGCTTTCTCTAATTTTTTTAATGTTTACTTATTTTTGAGAAAGAGAGAAAGCAGGGGAGGGTCAGAGAGAGAGGAAGACACAGAATCCAAAGCAGGCTCCAGGCGCTGAGCTGTCAGCACAGAGCCTGACACGGGGTCGAACCCACGAACCGTGAGATCATGACCTGAGCCGAAGTCGGACGCTCAACTGACTGAGCCCCCGGGCGCCCCGTCTCCATGAGAGAGTCCCCCTTCTTCTAAAGAAAAGCCGATCCCCGCCATGGTCACGGTCCTTTCTGCTCGTGCACGCTTATAGCTCACAGAGTGTAGTTCACGTCCTGACCCACTCGACCCTCAGCCCCACCTTCTGAAGGACGGACTGTGAGTCTCAGTTTGTGTAGCAGTAAATTAAAGGTCGGTGGGATTAGGTGGTTTGCCCAGAAGC
Organism: Mungos mungo; assembly: GCA_004023785.1. NCBI lineage: Eukaryota > Metazoa > Chordata > Mammalia > Carnivora > Herpestidae > Mungos > Mungos mungo. Next base: position 11,831 of record PISW01014314.1, read on the forward strand.
AGAGCCGAGAAGGAGCTGTGTGAGGACCAGTCCTCGCTGGTTATTACATTGTTAAGAAGTCTTTCGAAATCAAGTCCAGTGCCGGCTCCATTTTACTGCCTCCCAGTTCGGCAAAAGCTCCTCTAGGCTTTCCTAGCGGCTCTGTGGACGCCGGCCAAAGTCATCTCCTGAGAATACGAGTGCTCTTGGGATTATTAGCAAAACCCCACGATGTGCCAGCGCGTCCCAGATGCTGTATTTCTAGAAATCGCTTCCCGACCTCACTGCATTGACGATTCGATCAGAAAATGCTGCAGAAAATATTTAAGGCATCTTGACAAACCGTGGGCATGTCTCCAAGCAATAACCTTCTCGTCCCAGAGGCTTGGGGTTCTGTGTAAAATTACACAGTTGGTGTGGCACAGGGACGCTTTTGAAAAGTCAGCCGGTGGCACATCATCCTTGGGACCCAGAACGTGTTAGTAGCCTTCCTGCCCGTGCTCTAATAGTGTGAGCTAGAGGAAGAAATGTGAGATGGGAGCTGGACTCGTGAGACGAAGATTAAGCAGGAGAACCTCTGATGGGTTAAGATCTCATGAAATCGGGGTCCTTCTCACTGCGCAAAAAACGCAAAAGAAATGCTGGCGCGTGGCCGCCGCTGTCATTGCTAAACACGTGGCCCGAGGCTGGTGTCAGCCCGCGTGCGCCGGTTATAACGTGCGGAACCCTCGTTCTCGAACCTGCGGGCCTTTTCCCACAAACGGTTTGATCTGGGGATTATCTTTTCTGCAAGCGCGTCAAGCCTGGGTCCCTGGAAAGTATCAGAATTCAAGAAGGTTCAGACAGCTCCCCCTCGGGATTCATCTAAATTCAGCTTGAGTAAAATCCCCCGATGGAGTTCAAGGATATGGAAATGCAAGGCCAAGTTCTTCCGGCCAAGAACCCTTTCAGAACCTCTCCCTCCAGCACCCACCGATACCAAGGGTGCCGTGAGCAGCTCTGACAGACCACAGACATGCCTCCAGACCTCCCTACGGCCCAGCGCTGGCCATCACAGTCAATTTCTCTCAGCTCCTCAGAAAGAATCCGCGAACACTGAGCACTGACTCCACACCGTGGGTCCCTCCTGCACGTGTCTGGCTCCCTTCTAGGACTGTTAACTAGTACTATTAACTAGTACTGCTAACTAGTACTAACAAGTATTACTATTACTCTTGACGAGTACTTTGTGTGTCCCAGGGCTGCTTTCTCAAAGCTTCCATCCCGGGGGCCTCCCAGGGGCCCGGAACACGGACTGTGGAAGGTGATGCGTGTGAGGCGGGTCCCTAGCCAGCAGCTGCGCACGGCTCCTGGACGGCAGGTTCTAGAAACTCCCCCATCACACCAGTGATGGCGCGCATCACGTCCCACGCATGGGGGTTCTCACACAATGACAAGGACAGACTCGGGGAGACGTCACAGGGTCCGGACTCAGAAGGAAGAGGGGCTCAGGGAGAATGGCTTTCTGAGTGCCCGCTGTGCCTGCAGGCCCCCCGGCTGCCAGCACGGCGCAGTGGCCACAGCGCCCGCCGGGCACGGCTCGCACACGCGCTGGAGGGACGGCCCAGAGAGAAGGCAGGGAGGCAACATACAACGACCCATTCCCAAGTCCTCCTGTTGCCTTTCAGAGCCGTGCTCCCAGCTTCCAGAAGACTCTACCGCATTCTTCTGGGATGCTGTCATTGACGTGAAATGTTTATGTGCAACACAAGTTACTTCTGGACGTTTCCAGGTTATGAGCAATCATCCAGCAAATACAGACCACGTGCCCAGAGCACATGCCGAGTGAAGGAGGCATGGCCCCCGTTTTCAAAAATATTGATCTCATGAGAGGAAGAAGGTCCTGACCCCCCCCACCCGCTGTAGCACAAAGCAGAATGTGTTTAATGTCACAGGACATGGCTTTTAAAATAGTGTCTGATGAAGAGGGCGGAGCTGCAGGAAAGGGGGTTGGAGGCTGGCAGTAGGCACATCCCAGGCTCCCAAAGGAGGACGTAGCGTTTGCACTGACCTTAAAGTCTGGATAGATTCACTACCAAGAACTCGGCGTGAACAAAGTGTAGAGAGCGATGGCCATATGGGGCGGGCATCAGACATGAGGAGACGGTCTCGTTGGGACAGAAAGGGGCAGGTCAGTAAAATGACGTTGAGACAAAGACAGTGCTAGTCTGGGCTCCTTTAGTGGTTTGAAGTGGCTGGTATCTGGGACCACAAGTGCTGATCCAGGTGTTCTGTGGAGGCGAAGGTCCGGGTGTGGGCAGGAGGCTGCAGCAGGGAGCCAAGACAAAACAGCGGCGTCCCGGCTGGCAGGCCAGAGCCTGGGCACCGCCCCTGCCTGCTGGGGCTTCCGGCTTCACACTAAGGGTTTCATGAATCCAGGCCTTGGCGTCCTCAGATTTAAGACGAAATCTCATCTCCACTTCTCAATTCAGGCAAGAATGTCCTATAAAAAAATGTCCAAAGCTGAGCTTTGGTGATCAGCAAGGGGGAAAAGGCAGCCAGTACACATGTCAAGAAGGGTAGGGCTCAGCCTTAGGGTTAGCTCTAGGGGGGGAGTTATTAGTGGCTTTTGTTTTCATTCTTCTGACCTTCAGTCTCTTTCTTTTCTATGAATGCAGCATGTGTAATAAAAATGTACAGTCTCTCTCTCTCTCTCTCTCTCTCACACACACACACACACACAAATACACACACAAATAAAACAAAAGTCTTCGAATGTCAGTTTTTAAATCAGCTCCAGCTACACGTTCACTCTGGGGGAAAGAACATGAGTAGTGTTTCAATTACATGTTAATCTCCCCAGTTATTCCCAAGGGCAGCCGCGTCTGAGGAGTCGCCGTCCTGTCCTCGTGCACGTGTCCCGCGCCCGTGAGAGACAGGACCTCACAGGCCGTTTGTTTTTGCTGTGGTTTAAAACGCATTATTTTACAGACAACATGGAAATATCCTTTCCTGTCACAGGTGAACAGCATCTTGTCCCCAAACATGAAAGAGGAAAGTCTCCTAAACCGGGCAAGGGGAAATTATATCCGTTTAATATCACGGACATGGTTGAGGTGAACGTGAGCAAGGAAACGGCTGGGGGGGCGGGGGCGGGGATGACATCCCGCGCCTGTTTCACAGTTTCTGATCTTGAGGAAAGTTCGGAAACACTGAAACCATGCACTCGAGCCAGAACTACCCCTCCTCCCTCCGCCCCTCACACACCACAGTTTAGCTAGATAAGTATTTCACAAAACTTAACTTTTGTATCATGCTGAAATGTCCTTATTAGGATAACTTTGGCACAAAAATATCCATTCAACATTCCATAATGATTGTCTCCAGAAAAAGCAGGTGCAGTTGAGGTTTTCTGGAGTGGGCCACTTAAATTCGCTTCTTCCCTGTGCCAGGAACCCGGAGGGCCGAGTGGGGGTCCCGGCACCAGGAACCCGTGAGGAGGGCCGAGTGGGGATCCTGGCGCCAGGAACCCGTGAGGAGGGCCGAGTGGGGGTCCCGGCGCCAGGAACCCGTGAGGAGGGCCGAGTGGGGTCCCGGCGCCAGGAACCCATGAGGAGGGCCGAGTGGGGGTCCTGGCGCCAGGAACCCGGTAGGCCGAGTGGGAGTCCTGGCACCAGGAACCCGGTAGGCCGAGTGGGGGTCTTAGCACCAGGAACCCGGTGGGCCGAGTGGGGGTCCCGGCACCAGGAACCCAGAGGGCCGAGTGGGGGTCCCGGCGCCAGGAACCCGTGAGGAGGGCCGAGTGGGGGGTCCCGGCGCCAGGAACCCGTGAGGAGGGCCGAGTGGGGGTCCCGGCACCAGGAACCCGTGAGGAGGGCCGAGTGGAGGTCCCGGCACCAGGAACCCGGTGGGCCGAGTGGGGGTCCTGGCACCAGGAACCCAGAGGGCCGAGTGGGGGTCCCGGCACCAGGAACCCAGAGGGCCGAGTGGGGGTCCCGGCGCCAGGAACCCGGTGGGCCGAGTGGGGGTCCCGGTGCCAGGAACCCGTGAGGAGGGCCGAGTGGGGGTCCCAGTGCCAGGAACCCGTGAGGAGGGCCGAGTGGGGGTCCGGCGCCAGGAACCCGTGAGGAGGGCTGAGTGGGGGTCCTGGCGCCAGGAACCCGTGAGGAGGGCCGAGTGGGGGTCCCGGCGCCAGGAACCTGGTGGGCCGAGTGGGGGTCCTGGCGCCAGGAACCCAGAGGGCCGAGTGGGGGTCCGGTGCCAGGAACCCGGTGGGCCGAGTGGGGGTCCCAGTGCCAGGAACCCGTGAGGAGGGCCGAGTGGGGGTCCGGCGCCAGGAACCCGGTGGGCCGAGAGGGGGTCCTGGCACCAGGAACCCAGAGGGCCGAGTGGGGGTCCCGGCGCCAGGAACCCGTGAGGAGGGCCTAGTGGGGGTCCGGCGCCAGGAACCCGGTGGGCTGAGAGGGGGTCCTGGCACCAGGAACCCAGAGGGCCGAGTGGGGTCCCGGCGCCAGGAACCCGCGAGGAGGGCTGAGTGGGGTCCCGGCACCAGGAACCCGTGACCCGCGAGGAGGGCCGAGTGGGGTCCCGGCACCAGGAACCCGTGAGGAGGGCCGAGAGGGTGTCCCGGCGCCAGGAACCCAGAGGGCCGAGTGGGGGTCCCGGCGCCAGGAGCCCGCGAGGAGGGCCTGCCTTGGAGGGTCGAGAGTGTGTCTCGGAGGAAGCATTCTCCGCTGTGCGGCTCCTGTCGGTCTCGTCAGCTGGTTCCTGCAGTGGCTTCAGCAGGGGCCACGGAAGACATGTGGCAGTCACAGCCCAGGTCCCGGCTTCTGGTCACAGCCCATCGCTGGCCCTCCTGGGCCAGGCAGACTCTGAGGGTGACGGCTGCCCTCCCACAGCGCCCACCCCGGCACGCACTGGCTTTCGTGTGCGGACCGACGTGCACAGTAGGTGCTTGTTGAGTGGCTGACAGAATGAGTCAAGTCAGTGCTAGTCCAGCCTGTGATGGGAGGAATGAGCACCCAGCAGGACCGATGTCCCTTCCTTCTCCCAGGAGCCTTCGAGCTCGGAGCAGCTGGCCGGGAGGAGACGCAGGCAGGCCTGTCCTGGTCCCTGTGAGGGCTCACTTGGGGTGACAGGACAGTGGGGGCTGGTAGGGGGCCACGTGCCAATCCTTGGTGAGATGTTGGGGTGCCTGACCACTTGGGACCTGGGCCCATGTGCGTGGGTTTCGTTTGTGGGAACAACCGAAGACCTGCGTCCACACACAGCACCTTCCAGCGCGACTCTTTCCTTCGGGCACAACAGAGCAACCTGAGTCTGGTTGTTGGAAATGTTTTTCCTCAAAATCATGGTCGTTTCGCTGCTACATAGGTTGGTGATTCGGGCCCACGTGGTTGTCTTTGTGGGAGGGAATGTTCCGGAGGCATTTCCTCGTCCCCGTCTAGTGATCGCTGCCGACAGACAGGTGTCCAGAAAAATTAAAGAGCCAAGCAGCTGAGGGTCAGGATGTCTGGCTCAGTCGTGTTTGGTTCTGTGTTTTTACCACTACGGGCTCTGTGACCCGCACCCCCACCCCCCGGATCCAGAAAAGCAGGCCAGTTCCGAGGAAAATGGCTTCTGCCTGGACACACGGTCTACACCAGCTTTCGGTCAGCTGACCGGGTCATTTCCCCCCGTCAGTTCATAGTAGCGGACAGGGCCCACCTCGTGATCCGAGCGGCCTTGGTTCCCAGGCTCTGAACCTGGAGCGAACACGTCGGGGGCGCTGGGAACCCCCAGAAGGACACGGCAGGGCTGTGGCCAGGTCGTGTGCGCCGGGCGGGGGCGCGTCCTTCCTGGATCCGCTAGGAGCCAGCTTTGCGGCTGGCACCGCAGGGGAAGCGTGGGCCGCACCACGTGTGGCCCCTTGAGGGTCGCGATGCTCCCGTGGGCAGAGGCCCTGACCCTGAGTTTCCGTTCCAGGCCTACATGGAGGACCACCTGAGGAACAAGAACCGGCTGGACAAGGAGTGGGAGGCGCTGTGCGCCTACCAGGCGGAGCCCAACAGCTCGCTCGTGGCCCGGAGGGAGGAGAACGCGCCCAAGAACCGCTCCCCGGCGGTGCTGACCTGTACGTAGCCGCGGCCGGGGCCCTGGGGGGCGGCCCTCAGCGCCGGGGGGGCCGGGCTGCACCCTGCTCTCACCTCGTTTCCCTGGGGTCCCCGCCCCCGGTGCTCTGCCGCGAGCACACCACCCCGGACCACCCCGGGGGCCCTTCCCAGCCGGAGGAGGGAGCCGGCGCCTTCCTCTGTGGCCCAGGGGACGGTCCCGGGCTGGGGAACCGCTGCACCCCCGCTGGTAGCCGTCACTGCGTCACTTGAGACCCGTTTCTCAGCCGCTGGGAACCTCCTCCTCAGCTGTACTCGGGGTCACACTGTCTCCCTCAAAATCGCCACCCCTGAGGACGGTTGGCGTAGCGCCTGCCACGCGGGCACGTGAGCCTCACACTCAGGTCCACCAGCATTGCCGGGGGCCCACGCTGGCCGGACTCCCCACCAGAAACAGCGGCACCAAGGACCCCAGTTCCGTACAGCACCTTGCGCCGAGTAGGGGACATGGTTACGTTAGGGGCTGGATGTGATATCAGGGACCTATGGAGGAAAGGCCACAGAGGACGTGCGCAGACAGGCCACCTGGCATGCCCTTTTCCAGCCGCTGGGGCCCCCTTTCTTGGGCCACTTAACTGGCACACCGACCGCCTGTGTTCTAGCATGTTCCACACCAGGTTTGCACTCTGATTAACATATGAACCCACCTGCAGAGAGGAAAGAGGAGAGGGATCGGAAGTGAGTTTATGCCCAAAGCGCCCGACACAAAGGACACTCGCGGAACGCTGATCCGTGAGCGGCAGGCGTGAGTGCGGAGGGTCACTGTCTGAGTCTCTGCAGACAAGGGGAGCTCGCACGCACGTCAGACACGATGAAATGTTGTCAGCTGACGTTTTTGAGGGCACAGCAAAGCCATACTCTCAGCAAAATCGGCATCCACAGTGGGGACGGCTCCCCACCCCCCGTGGCCCAGACCCCGGGACCCAGCCCTTTGGAGCCAGTGCCGCAGCCTGGTGCGGTGGCCATGGCCGCCTCCTGCCACCCCCCCCCTCGCCTGGCCAGTCAGACACCACAGCAGATGCTCCGATATGAGCGGCAGTGATCTGATCTGACTTTACGGGTCAAAAAGTTTAAAAGCTGGCGTCTTGTGTTGCCTTAGACACTGACGTGGGCATCACAGACCCTTGAAATCCGAATGCAGCTGTGGATGTGACGTTTTCTAACAGGTCAGTGAGGGCTCAGGCTAGGTCCTCTGTCTCCATGAGGTCTGAGGAGTTTTTCCCTGAAGGGCTTTAAAAGTAGGAGCTGTTGTCATCTATGTATCTATGTATTTTATATTTACAAGGAAAGCAAAAAAAAAAAAAAAAAGCAATCGACTGACGTATTTATTAAGTACCTACTGTATGCGGGGCTGCTGACAGGTGCCAGCGCTGACCGGCGCTGCGCTCAGGCCGAGACGGGAAGTCCCGGAGTTCCGCCTGCACCTGGAACACTGAGCTGTTCGGGGCAGGCAGACACCAGCAAGCTCAGACCGTGTCCCTGGGTCTGCTCGCTGACGGCTAGCAGGTCCCTTATGGTAAATATTAAATCTAAGCGTCTTCCCCCAGGACCCCTCCCACAGAGAAAGCCAGGCCACGGCAGGTGCCCCCCCCCCCCAGTGTCCCTGTGCCCACAGGCCAGGACCTTAGTGGCAGTGGCGTTTCCTATCCCAAGGCCCTTCTTGGATCGGGGCGCTGGGGCCCAGTCGCCGGCGCCCCGTCCCAGCAGCCTGGCCCGGCGCCCTAGGCTGTCTGGGGTTGTGAAGGGGCAGCTGTGCTGGGCGCGGACGGCGGGGCAGGGCAAGCACACGGACACACGGACACAGGCGCATTTCCGCGGATGAGCCCAGGGACCCCGCCGCCCGCCATTGGGCCTCCTTCACCTGCAGACGGAACCCTCAGCAGCGGATTTCCGCCTTCGTCCCTCCCTGAGCAGGATGCGGACGGCACGGCTTAAACTCTTCTTGGTCCTGCCAGAATCCACCGGAGACAATCTCCCTCCTGCCTTGCTGGGGGCGCACAGCCTGCGCAGCAGGGACCTGGCTGTGGACCCGCCGGGTGTCCAGGAGGGTGGCGGTGCTGTCGCCTGTGAGCAGGACGCACCCTCCCCAGCGAACCGAGCTCCGGGCCTGCGGCGGCGGGTGGCAGCCTGAGCCGGCGTCCCTGCGTCGTCTGCTTGGCTCCACGCTGCCTGGTTGCATAGGTTCCTGGGCGCACCTGGCAGGTCCCCGCAGCCGGGGCCTCCTGTCCCCATAGACGCTACTCCACCCGGGAGACGGGACCCCTGACTCCACAGTGCGCGCCAGTCCGAGCCCGTGGTGGCTGCCCAGCCTGTCATCTCCTTCCCCGGGCACAGCCCACCCCCTCCCTGTGCCCTCCACCCTCCTGCGCACCCCTACTTGTCTGGGGACGCGGGGGGAGGGCGCCCTGCTCCCGCACTGGGGCTTCTCCCTGCGGCCGCCGCGGCCTGTGGGAAAGTGGCTGCAGTGTCCACCTTTCCGTCCCTGCCAGCCCGGAGCTTCCGGCTACTTCCACACCATCGTCCAGAGGACGGCTTAGGAGCAGGTGAACCGGCTCGGTCTGGGCGAGGGTATCGCTCAAGTGTAAAGAGTTTACTGTGCTTCCTAAATTTATTTGTGTTTGTAGGGCAGAATTATGCAGTATTCTGCTCATTTTCTTTTTAAATTAAGGGCAGGACGGTGACGCTGTATTTGGCGTACCATCTTAAACAAAAAAGTTTTTTGATTCTGTGTCACAAAAACCAGGGAGAGATTAGGTGGAGATAAAGAACCCTGAGAGGCGAAACCAGAGAGAAGAGCCCAGACCTGGATGTGCAGAGACAGAGAGAAAGGCACTTACCGGAACGTTCTCACAGCCCGGCTTCTCAGGCTTTGTTGTGAAAGAGGTCACACCGGGTGGCAGCTCTGGGCACCCCTGCCTTGTCTCACAGACCTGGGCCAGGTAGGGGTGATGGCTGACCTTGTCGGGCTGTCCCCCAAGGTCGGGGCACCCGGGTGGCACCAGACCCGGCCGGGTGTGAACACCAGTGACTGCTGAGTGCAGGAACCCCCCCCCCTGCACAGAGTCACCCCTGCATCTGCGCGATGAGGGCACTGGGGCTCAAACCCTCTGCTGGCGGGACTCTGCCCACACACACTTGTGCACTAATTGACCTTTTCTGTGTCGGAAAAATGCGCCCAAATTTCAAACACCCACAGAAAAAACTATTTGAAATACACGCAGGACTGCAGGGCTTTGGAGAGGCATCACTGTCCTTAAAACACAAAGAAAATTTCTTTCCAAACAAATCTTTGGTTTATTTTTTTAATGTTTTATTTATTTTTGAGAAAGAGAGACAGCATGAGCAGGGGACAGACAGAGAGAAAGAGAGGGAGACACAGAATCCGAAGCAGGCTCCAGGCTCCAAGCTGTCAGCACAGAGCCTGATGCGGGGCTCGAACCCACGAACTGTGAGATCATGACCTGAGCCGAAGCCGGATGCTTAACCGACTGAGCCACCCAGGCACCAGAAATCTTTGCTTTAAATTTGTTTTTCTGAACCCTAAGCAGACTTGGCATAGAGGAATATTGTGGGCTGGGCACTTGAGAGCGACCCAGACCTGCCCCGGCCTGCCCGTGAGCATCCGCAGGCCGCCTGAGTCTGGGAAGCAAGCACGGTTTCTCCGCCTCTCATGGAGGAGGTTCCCGCGCACATCGCTCCGCCACGAGGCGGTGACGTCCGGATAAGTGCCTGACGCGGCCGCCGTTTTCGGCCTCGGAGCCATCGAGTCTCTGCCTCCGGTTCG
>PISW01014315.1:0-21681 GCA_004023785.1 Mungos mungo
GCCCCAAAATTGTTTGTATCTGCCTATAAAAAAAGGTGTAAATCGCTTGCTCGGGGCTCTCTGTCTCTCTCCGCTCCTTCAGAGTGGAGGGTGCAGAGATCCCAGGTTCGAACCTGCAATAAACGACCCTTGCCGCTTGGCTTTGACTCTGGACTCTGGTGGTTCATTTCTGGGGGACTCCCGAGTTCTGGGCATTTCAACCCAGCTAGTTAAGAGATCCAGGATTCTATCCAGGACCTCTGATCCCACATTTGGGATCTTCCAGGGTTAACAAATAAGACTGCTATTTCTTTGCAAGAGTGAAGCACTCTCAATGCTTATCGATTGTAAATTTCACCTCAAGCCTATAGTGAATTCTGTACTTGAACATGTCAGGTTTTGATTCTCCATCTGATAATGCATCTGCCTTCCTCAAATTAGCACCCCTCAGTCTTCTATCCCACAATTTAAAAAAAAGGGATAGCTATCCACATCCTCTTTTGATAGAGGCCCAATTTTTCCAACACAGTTCTCCCCTCTTGGGATGAATTCTTGACCACATGGACATGACTTCAGTCCAAATAATTCAAGAGGAATCACTCTAACACTAGCATGTCAGCCAGAATCCTTCTTATCAAAACTCGAGGGTCCCCAAGTGGTGACATTATGTACATTAAAAGGGGCTCAAAATAATATCTGAGGAAATTCTTTGAAGAAGACCACCGTGGCTGCTTGTATTTTGAAGCTAGCATTTCCACAGTAACACTGACATTATGAATACAGGATGAAAGTTTCACTTTATTGCTTAAGCCTGTTATCTGAGGCTACCCTAGATTTAATATATCTAGAATCCACTTCATCTTTCTGGCTTTATTATTTCCACACACTAAACCTGAGCATTTATGTAGGTGGCAGGTAACATTATTCTTGCTAAGAACTAGATCCCATTCTCAAGGGCTGTACCAACCAAGACGGCTTAAAAATTGCAATATGGGGGCTTCTGGTTTTCCTGGGCTTCTGATCCACGGATGGGGGAAAAAAAACAAAACAAAACTAGAAATCTGATCATGACTTAAGGCCATCAGTCCAACTTTCTCCAATTGGGGACATGTTGATAAGTAGTAGAAGACTACAAGCATTGGAACATTTTTTGCGTTTTCTTTTCTTCTCCCTTTAAAACTCAGTGGCAGGTTTCCTAGACTGCCTGAAATGGGACCCAAGAGTGACACAGTAGAACAGTCCCCACTTGATTACAGCATGTTCTTTTTACGTTCAATGGCTGACAGCACCACTAAGCATTGTGCCTTGTGTTAGGGGCACAGCTGGATGTGGAGCTAAAATGTGGGGTCCCCCTGGCAGCCGGGTAATTTCATCCTAAACCCAGGCAGCTAAACAATAACTAATAATGTGGCCGTGGTTTGATCTGCCTCACATAAAAGATCAGGGCTGTTTACTCTACAAAGGAACGCGCAGCAAGACTCTAACACTCTTTCCTTAACCAAATCCTCCCTCTAGCTTTTACCACCAGGGCAGAAAAACAAGGGTGAGCCTTCCCCACCCCCACCCCCACCAAGGGAGGGGTCTGGAAATCATCTGGAAATTTGTTTTTAAATGTGATGCCATAAGCAAAGGAGAAACTGGATGGAGGTGACACAAATTATCTATCAGTGTGTGTTTGTGTATTTTCTCTTTTAATTTCTCGTGGCATAAATGAGTTTCCCTCACCCCATCACATTTTCTCTAGGAGAAATGAGTGGACAAACCTACCTGGCAATCACCGTACTCCCAAAGGGCTCACACGGCAGGAGACAGAAGGTCTAAAGTAGAAAGGCTTGAGAGCAGCTCTTCACAATAGCGAATCATTTATGCAGCTCTCAGAACCCGAGGACAAAATAGGGCCTTGGAGTAAATACCATCATCACACTTTTCATAGGCTGCTTTTTTCCAGTATCCAATTAGAGGGGTTTTGGCGATGATTTGTTTTTTCCCCTATTGAGTCTTGGCTTTTACAAAGACCAAAATTGTGGAATTTTGTGACTGTGATCATGGGCGTGACTCTGAGAAAGTACGCACAAATCGGAAGTCACAAAATTGGATAGCAGAGGCAGTGGCATTTTATTATAAAAAGCAGTCATGTAGTGGCTAAAGGTACAGATAAAGGTTCGGAATTTGCCACTTATAGTTCTGTGACCCTAAGCAACGTATGTTGACCCCACCGTGTTCTGGTTTTCCCACCTGTAAAGTGGGGATAATAAAAATGACTAAATTATAAGGGTGCTGTGAATATTAATTGCATTAATCTATAGAAAGGACCTACCCCAGTATCTGGAACCTAACAAATATCACATCAGCCTTTGCTCTTGTGGCCGTGTCTGTGGTTATAGTTATGGTCATTGTGATTACTTTAGGATAGTTCCATTTTCTCCCCTGACTTCAAATCTTGTGTTTTATATTTCAAACATCTTAATTCTGTGCCTCCCTTCTGGCATTTCCCCCACTTATCTCTCTCTTCTCCGATGGTTTTAAGACTTGTAAGTGAAAAAGGGAGAAGGGACTTTTGAATACAGCCCACATTCCTTTTTTCTCCTGTCCCCCAACTTCAAAGAAAGGGTTCCATCCCCACACCCTCTTCATCTCCCAGTTCAGTCCTTGGCAGAGAGGTTCAGGGAAGATGGCAATGACAGATGTTTTGCTGAAGGTTTCAAACCTTCCCAGTTAGCTCTCTCTTGCTTGGAGAGATCTCCTAGGGTCTAGGAGTTTGGTGGAAGGGATGAAGAAAGAAATGATTTATTGTATCTTTCAAATCCTTTCTTTTTCTCACATATGTTCCTCTTAAACATAAAAATCTAGAGTTTAGTATCTTTGTTTTCCAGCCTTGATCTGACAAGCTTTTCTGAGGTTAACATCAAGCCATATCGTGCAGCCAGCGTAATGGTAGTTGGAGGGGGAAAAAGTAACACACTGTTTAGGAAACCAAATTTCATTCTGCCACAGAAGAACTAATGCAATTAACGCTGTAGGGTAGGAAGGACGGATTGGCATACTCTCTTAGCTGTCATACAGACATTTCTAAGAAGTGTCGTACATCCCCAGAAACATCTATTTTAAGCATCAAAGACCTTTATACATTATTCCCAACTTTAAAATTGTAGCATAGGAAGTCATCACACAGATAGATGTGATATAAAAATAATAATATCAACAAAAAAAAGTATTGTGACAACCTTTTTAAAGGTTTATTTCTTTTTAGTAATCTCTATACCCAATTTGGGGCTTGATCTCATGACCTCAAGAGTAAGAGTTTCATGCCAATTGTGGCAACTTTTGAGCATTCTCCCTGCAGTCCTCTGTGTGAGCACTAATTCTATTTTATTGAAGGAGGAAGCTCAATGGTATTAAATAATTTGCCTAATTTTACACAGCTAATGAGGAGCCAGAATTTTAACAAAGGTTTTCTTGACTCCAAAGCTCTTTCCAATAACACACACTGTCTCCCATTCGAAAAGCCAGGCTCTTTAGTCCTAGTCAGCTGCTGGGAGAAATTATTTACTCTGTTGTACCTAGGTCAAAGCCACTTCCTGTGGATTATTCCACATTAGGAATGCATAATGGATTTATGTGCTTCCTTCTTTCAGAAATCCTGTTGATAAAGGCTGTCAGGAGGGACCAGTTATTGGAAGAGTAGAAACCTGGAATGTCTCTAGGGAGTCAGCAATTATTGTGACTCTTTTTCCATAAACCTTTCTCACATTTTGAGTATCTTGAACAGGGCTGCAAGAGAAGTAAGTTTTAAATTAATTTTCGCCTGGCAGTTTGGGTCTGTGATGAATTGAAGAACTCCACAGAATCACCCACAAAGGTAGGTGTTTAATAGCTCAGTCACTTCACTGCCCGTTGGGGTCATTTTAGACTCTTTTTTTTCCTTTCTCTCCAGAATAACATGGAGTCTTAACAAGACTTGGAAGCAATTTTGATATCAGAAACTAAGAGACAGCTTTACTTTTAATAAGCTTTAATATCAGGGTATCAACAGCACCATTGGTACTATGGCCAGAAATGACACTTTTATTATCCTTTCCTTTGAAACTGATAAATTGGTTCAAGCTAAGGGCAGCCTTTTGAGCTGCTTCTGAAAAAAAGGCAAGAAAAAAAGAAACCGACTATCACTAGAGTTATTTAAAGCTCTATAGAAAATTCTAATGGACAGGAGATTTCATATGATTGTTGTCACTGTGTGTTGAGTCCTGGATGTTTACCAGATGCAGAGGGACTTGTGTGTGTACTTAAGAGAGAAAGAGTGAGAAAAAGAGGTGCTAAGAGATACTATTTACATTTGGGCTCACTGTCAACTTGCCTTTGCCTACTGCAGTCTATGAAGAGCATTTTAACAATGTCACACTAATAACAATATGGACCCAAGTTCAGTATCATCTCTTCCAAGGGCATGAATCGATAAGTTCCAATTCACATTTGCCCAAATTGACTACCACCTCTTAAGTGCAGGCTTCAGAAATCTATATCAGATGTGCTTTGATGGTGAGTGGAAATACTGTAATTTCCGAAGAAAAGCCTTGAGCATTCAGCATGGCATCTCGGAAGATACAGACCGGGGAGTTATTTGCGAAACATCTCTGTCACTTCTCTGGACAGGAAGCCACGTAATTCCAGCGGCTCAAATTCCTGGGGACAGTCTGCTTTTCAGACCATCTTACCTAATTGGAGCACTGGAAGATGGGTCTGCTGGTTCTTTTTTCCCCCTCCAAAATGGTACCCTCAAGTCCAGCTATTATCATCCTTACAAATTGTTTGTAGATTTTTTTCCAGGTACCATAATATTACAGTTTAAAAGATTTTGGAACTGAAAAGCCCCCTTACAATTATCTAGTTTATTCAGTTAAAGAAAGAGAGCTGGAGCCTAGAAAAAATTTAAAAGAATGGGGGGAAAAATGGTTTAAGACCCAGGATTAGACTTAAGTTGTTTTTTGTTTTTGTCTGTTTGTTTTTTAAGAGAAAGAGAGAACACAAGCAGGGGAAGGGAAGGGGGGGGATAGAGGATCTGAAGCGGGTTCTGTGCTGACAGCAGAGCGCCCAATGCAGGGCTTAAACTGTGAGATCATGACCAGAGCTGAAGTCAGATGCTCAACCAACTGAGCCACCCAGGTGCCCCAAGACCTTAGTTCTCTTGAACCAGTTGATGATTGTCTCACTATACCATGTGTATGCCCAAATGGGAGACATTTCACTTTTTAGAACAGAAGGAAACAGCATCCATAGACAGAATACCTGATATGCCGACAAGGGATCCAGGTCATCCCCAGCACGGCCAGAACCTGTGCAATTAATCAATTCCCTACCCTAAATCACCAGTGCGCCTTCACCGGACAATATTAGTAGACACTCATTAACGATGAGTGTTTGGTACTAAGCGCACGGAGGGTAACGGTGTAGTGTCTTCAGCCACCTGTGGAAGCCTTGATGGGTCAAGTGAAGAACCACACAGACTTCCGAGGCACTGTCATCCCACCATGAGGATCCGAGTTGTCAAGACCGTGATTTTAACAAATTAAATGTCATCACAGTGTGGTCACAACAGAGTGCTCCTCCCCATCAACTTTCACAGGGTAGAGATGAGGACGGCTGTATAGAATAGTGGCAAAGAGAAGAGGTTGGAATCAGTGGGGCATGACTTTGAATTTAGTTGTCACTGATTTTAATAAAACGAACTTATTTCCATATCTGTACAACAACCAAGTACCTTGTTGCACTATACGGAGTACATGAGATAGTTTAAACAGTTAACACAGAACCAGGCATGCGTAATGCATTTGAAAATGGCATTTGATATTGTCATTGTGTTTTAACTCCATAATAGTTCTTAGTTCTCATTGATTCTTAGATCAGTCAACAAACAAGTACATATTAAGCACCGCAAGTGTTGAACTGAGTTCATGATATCTAGATCAAACAAATACACACAAATTCTTCTTCTCTGTCAGGCTTTTAATATATTCCTTGGTAACTGGTTAGTTTCCCAAAGCTGATGAAATTATTCCAATTGGGGAAAGAAGTTTTGTATCAATGATATGAAACCCCCAGTTGTCACTTTTAGTTGATGTCTCGTATTACAACATCATGTATAGTTCTGTTCAGGGGCCCTTTTGGGCATGGAAGTATGGACAAATGATGAACGCTGAGGTCGGACACGGCTGGGTGGGAGGTCCTGTTTCACCACCCTTAGTGGTCTTGGGAAAACTAATTCACCTACTTGAATGTATTCCCTCAACTGGGATAGGGTTGCTGCTGCCTCAGTGCAAAGTAGTATTGTTCTACCCCACAAGCTCCCCAAGCACTCACCAAGTTGTGTCGGCCATCTTTTTTTCTTGTGCCTCAACACTCATTTCCTCTTATCCTCTAGGGAGGGCCTACCTAAGTAAACAATGTAGGGAACAGGGAAAGAAGGGAGGAAAACACACACACACACACACACACACACACACACACTCACACACACACACAGTAGGAGAATGCCAGGCTTGCTAGCTGTTCCCTGGGGCTCCTGGCATGCTCTCCTGGAGCCATTACCTGGCCAGGCTCATGTTATCAGACGGCCCTTGATTCACTCTGACTGCTCCCATCCTGCCAATACTTCTAATGGAAACATTGAGATGCTGTTGTCATTGTTCATATCAAAGCGAAAATCGTCAAGCATGTGGACACACATGATATTCCCAAACCAAAGCTAGAAATCAGTAACATATTTACACCAATTTTCCGTTTCATATTTTCTGTTCAAATGGAGGCAAATACACTGCAGGTGAATATTTAGAGGTGGAACAAGGGACTAAGAAGAGACCTTTAAAAGCCAAGAACAAATATTTACCCCTTCTAAATATCCTCCTTTTCATTGAATCTTTTTAATACTGAGAGTAAATTTATCAAAACTAACCACTTGGCAGTAGAAATGGGTTGGACACAGTATTTTTGTTTGTGTTCTTTGAAAGCACAATTGTGAGTGGTAGACTTGAGGCTGTCTCTGGGCATAACTGTTTAATAAATTCAGAATTTTGTCTGGCTAAATGTAGTATGTAAACTGTCACATCTGCAACAGCATTGTAGAAAGGGCCCAGTTGTGCCAAACACTACGTGTTCCGGTCTGCAAATATTTGACACATTGGTCGTGAAGGTTGACACAGCACTGCAATCAATTAAACAAACAAGTTACAAGGGTACTATTGACTGGGAACACAACAGTTCAGCAAATCCGGGCGTTGGCGTGCACACGTAAAAAAAATCCATCGTGCTCTTTCTCAGTCATTTATGTATTCAAAATAAAGGCTCGATACAGTGTTTAATATGCTATAGTGTTCCGTAGGCCAAATGGACCTTTTCTCTGAAGTACTCCTCATAACACTGAATTTTAATAGACATTTAGCCTCATGTCATGTGTTAGTTCTTCTGCTTATTTTAATGATTAGTCTTGTCCTTTCCTGAAGCTTGGCAAGACTGTCTCATTTCTTTGATCACATTGGTTCTTTTTTTTTATATTATACATTGATTTTTCTTTAGCCAAGGGCATTAAACTCAACACTCTTTCCTTTTATTGGTCTTGATAGCTTCCTTGGACATGGTTACATCATCAGAATGTCAGCAAGGCTTGGGAATAGAATTTAGATGAATAAATGAGAGAACATACTTAGTTCCTTATATCGTATCCCCCTTCTCTACAGAATATAATGTAGACCTCTAAAATAACATCTTGATAGTGTACACCAAATTTTTAAAAATTTGTATTAAATTACACATTTTGACAACAGTCAAATGTGTTGCATCCTTTGCAACAGTATTATCTGAAAACCACCTTTGGAACAGAGGCGAGTTTCTAATGATAGTTTACATTCCAAGTTTATCCAGAGTGTTTTTGTTCTAGAGGTGCAGCTGATCCTGTCTTACTTTGACCAACAGAATGTGACTAAAGTGATATTGTAGGACTTGGGAGAACATAGGAGAAAACGTGTTGCAGCTTGCATGTGGATCTTGGGAACACTCACTTTGGGGAGGATTCCTTAGGAATGCACCATCCTGTTGGAGAACTACATGAGGATGTCATGAATAAGGTTCTGGTTCACAGAATGAGCCACTGCTGGTTTTATCTGCCATTCAGGCGAGTAAGCCATCTTGCACATCCAGCCCAGTCAAGTCTTCAACTGTAAGAAACTGTAGCTGATACAGAACTACAAGTCATGAAGGGGCCCAGCAGGGAATCACCATTGAGCCCAGTTAACAAATATCTCCACAGGAAATAATAATAAACATCTAAGCCAGTAAATTATATATATGAATAAATGAAATGGATATTTTCATTGACAGGCATTTGGACCCACAAAAGTCTCTACTAAGGAAGTTATATTTGATCTAAATCTTAAAAGTACTAAAAAGCAACTCCACTTTTTAAAGTTTATTTACTTATTTTGGGGGAGAGAGAGAGTGCGAGCAGATCAAGGGCAGAGAGAGGGAGAGAGAGAAGCCCAACTAGGTTTCACACTGTCAGCACAGAGCCCATACAGAGCTTGAGCCCATGGACTGTGAGATCATGACCTGAGCCGAAATCAAGAGTCAGATAGATGCTCAACTCATGAGCCATCCAAGCACCCCAAGAGTAACTCTATTCTCCTTCATTTCATTCACTCTACTGCATTTAGTCTTATGATATACCCCGCCACTGATGCTGATCTTCTGAAGGTTCATTTGTGACCTTTTAATTGCCAATCACAGCCTTATAGAGAAATCTTATGATCCCATTCTATCCCCCACCTTTGTGGGTTCTTGATACTGTCTGCCATGCCTCCAGTCCTAAAACTCTATTACTCTTTGATTTTACCATATACCATTTTTTTTCACAGTTCTCTTCCTCAAACTAGGAGAAATGTGAGGAATGGCATGGTTTCCTAAGTGCAGAAATAGCTATATACCTGGATTAGGAAATTAGAAGAGAAGTAAAGAAAAGCAAAGAAATCCAGAAAAGGAAAAATTCTACAAAAGATAAGCTAAGGGGCAAGAAGACTATTATCTTTTTTTTATTGATTCACTATACCTTTGACCCAATGTTATGCTCCTGACCAATATGCAGAGGTGAAGAGAAAGGGATTAGAGGAAAGAAAAAAAAAATAAGTCCTGATATTTTTCTAGAAGTTAGAATGTGAAGCCAAGATTTTTTTAAAACATCATTTAAAAACAAAAAGCCATTTTATATCACAAATGTTTATTTGATCATCTTCTCCTCAGTTACATCATGAGTTCCTATCACATCTATAATAAATGTTTGAATAACAATTTTCAACAAAAAAAATGTAATTTTTAATTTTTGAGTCAATGTGAGTAAAGATGACTGTTGTCATCTCTATTAAAAAAAATACTGTGTCAACACTCACTTGTGAGATGAGAAATGGGTAATGGATCAGGAGGTGAGGTGGTTTAGGGTCTCTGCCTCCTCTGGGATCACCTACCTACCTTCCTTCCTACCTTCCTTCCTTCCTTCCTTCCTTCCTTCCTTCCCTCCCTCCCTCTCTCTCTCTCTCCCTTCCTTGTTTTCCTTTCTTCTTCTTCTCTCCTTTTTCTTTCTTCCTCTCTTCATGCTTTATGTATTTTCTTTGCTCTTTAAATATATGAAGTAGGTTTAAAACAACAGGCAATTCTGTTCTGATATTGAGAACCTTTCCTAAGCAGAACCGCTGCAGCACAAACCCATGGCCACACAGTGCAGAGGCTGAGATCTCAATCTGCATGATCACACACTGCTCTAGAAGATGAACAACTCTTATGTTTGAACAGCTGTCAGCTTCATGGCTTCTGGATCCAATAGACATTCAGAGGAAACATTTGAACACTGTGAGCTGCGTCAGTTCCCGAACCACCGCAACCCCAGGTATCAGGATACCTGCTTGGGAGAACTGCAGAGCACAGCTCCCTTCCCTGCAGCCCTCGGGGCAAGAAGGAATTGTTTCTTGGCAGAAGAGGAGTATGAGCATTGGAACTTCAGGCTTAGTCCTCGTTCTGACATTTACTAGCTGTGGGATCTTGACAAAATAAATTTCCCTCTCCGGGTTTTGATCTATTTATTCATAACATAGAAAAATTAGCATATAAAATGTGTTAAGTATTAAACAGCAGGGAGCACCAAGGGTTTGCAAGGGGAATAGAATTTTGGGGAAGTTTCATTACACAAATTGTAAAAAGCTTGGTCTTCAAGTGGTGTGAAGGAACTGACCCTGTGACACTGGCTTTTTTGTGCTGACTTACACTTTGGGGACAAAATGCACGTGGACATATCCCCCCCCACATTAATTACCCAATCTTTGTACCAAAAAAAATCTCATTTTTTAAATTTAGTGTAAAAAAGAAAGGTTGAAGCTTTCCAAAGAGCTTTTAAAGTACCAAGGGACAATAAAAATGAAGAGGGAAACAAAAAATACCACTATCACAAAAACATATAATGAATATACACACATGTTTCTGATGCTGCCTTCACTGAATGGTACCCAGGATGGATGCACCCATTCTTGAAGATGAGAGAAGTGGATAAACAAATATAAACACACACACACACACACACACACACACACACACACACACACACACATCTCAAAGAATAGATACAAGATACAAGCTATGTTTTTCTTATTTGTTAACTCCTAGGTTGTCTGCATATTTCAGGAGCTATGATTGAATCCACAACAGAAAAACTATTTCCTAGATATCTTGGCTTCTTTGTTTCAGTACAAGAATGAGTTACTCCTCCCCTACATAGGACTTACTGCTAGGATTACAAATGAGAGAAGTACTACCTCCCGATACAAAAAGAAAAAAAATAGTCTCTATAATTATGGTCCTACCCCCTCTATACACAGAAAAATCTTTTCCTGGTAGAAGTCCAGTGCATTAAAAACAGGACAAACCGAAGACTACTTCATGTCTGGTGCAACGGGCAGGCAAGGATACGGGATGCTGTTCTAACAAGCGGCAAGGGCCACTTTATAGTTCACAGGATGGTTGTGAAGGTCAAATACAATAGCATATGAGAGGATGCTTAGCAAACTGTAAAGTAATATAAGGAGTTGGTTTAAATTGTAGAGGAGGTGCTTTTACTTTATGGGGAAGAAGGTTCATTTGGGAGCTGGCTAATGTCTGTTTATCCTCAGGCACCCTTACTATTCAGGACGCGCCTGCTCACTTTGCTCTCTAATCAATTTCTTTTCTGTATGACCACAGTTATTCCTTGATAGTATCTGCCCCTAAGGGGTGATCAAAATATTTAACAATAACAGGGCCAAGGTACTGATCAATCACCGTGAACGCTGCCCGTGTACATCTCTTGTTACCGGCACGCGTGGGGAGAACATCAGGCTGGCGACCTCAGAGAATGGAGTGGAAGGAGGCAAATGGTCCATTTTGGTTCTGCTTCTTTTATTACCTGATTTAATATCTACTAAAGATATATGTTTTTAATATTAGCTAATGTGATATTTAGAGGAGGTTATATGCTGAGTTTTGTGGTGGGTCTGAGGATTTGGGAGGAGAAAACACAAGCAGTACCTGTAAGGGGAGAAGTAACGCTTTGGCTCCCCTTGGGCAATGTTATTGGACTCACACATTTTGTCATGGCATTCACTATAGTCTCAATCACTACATCCTTATGAGCAACAGAATTTAATTAGCCTCTTAACTAGCCTTTGGTGAGGCTAGTTCCTATATATATATTTTAAAAAGCTGTGGGGGCATGTAGCAATTAAGAGTTTTCCCACATCTGCAATCCCTGGTGCCAAGAACAGATATTCCTATGCCCAGTGTGGACATCTTTTTATGTTGATGCGGTTGAATATGGTGAATTGGGACTCAAACATTTGTTTTCTAGACTTTCCTTAACCTTAAAGGAGAGAAAGCAAAAAAACTTATTTCCCTGAATATAGTTTGTAAACTATGGTCTATGTTTGGCCAACTTGATTATGTTGATGAGTTCTGGAGGGGAGAAGAAAAGGCTTCATTTTTGTTGCTTCTAAGTTCCTGTCAGTGGGCAGTCAATGGACCATTAGATTTTTCTGTGTCAGGATGAGCAGAGAGGTGGGTATCCATCTGGTCACTGGCTTCCTAGGGGTCTAGAGGGAGGGTGAAGTATATAATTTCTGTGGGTGTGACTCAGAAAGTATGGCGTGTTTCATGAATTTTCTGTAAGTTTTGTGGTGGTTGTTATTTCTTGTTAAGAGCATTTTATAGATATTAATAGCTTCCCCATAATGGCAATAGGAGTGTAAATCGGTGGCCAGATTCTGGAGTACAGACGATTTGGTGTCATTCCTGAATGTTCAGTTAGAATCTATTCATCTCTACCAAAAATTCTAGAAGTTATTTCCTAAAATTTAAGGAAACATGGATTGTTTAAATTTGTTACAGTAAATTTTCTAAACCTAAACACTGATTGATACTATTCATTGGAACCAGCAGGAGTTGTAGGTAGGAGATGAAAGGACACGAGAATTTAATTTTGCTCATCCAAACCAATTACGTATGAAAGCAAAGATGATCCCATTAGCATAGCAATCCAAAGGACGGTGGTAGACAGTATATTTGATTACATAAAGGGTGATAGAAAGCAAAGATTTGGTGGACAAGTGTGTCACTGGGGATCATTACTTACGGCACAAATGAATACAAGTGGTGTGAATGCAAGGGAGAGCTTAAAGAAAGCAAACGGTAAATTCATAGTTTTAAATCTTCATCTGAACCATGGACAAGAGACTAAGGCAGCCTCTAGGACTGTGCCCAAATAATTGCTTACCTCCTTTCAATTAGGGTAGACCTGCATTTAAGTCAGAAGCTGAGTCGGCTTTGAAGTGCTACTGAATGAATCACAACAGATTTGAATGCATAGACTGACCAGTTCTCCTAAGTGAAAGCTGGGGAATGTCTGGGAAAGAAGGAAACTGCAAAGCTTTAACTAAGAACTTTCAAACAGATTTGCACAGTTTAGAGTCTGCCAGCGCTGGAACTCTGCTGAATTGCTATTCCTGGCAGAACAAATCCTTTTCCCTCTGGTGAGGCTAGTTCACGTTCTTTAGGCTTGGACCCTAAGTGACAAGATTTGTCTTGTAGAAGAGAAGCCGGTTATCCCCACCTTCTGCTACTTCTCAGCACACTCCAGGGGGACAAGAATCAAGTAGAGCTTTCAATAGCAAAGTCCCAAAATTGAAGACTTTGCTAATTTCAACCAACATAAACCTAAAGAATGATCTAGGAATTAATTTTTTGGCCTTGTAGTAGGATGGAAGGAACAAAATTTTATACAGAGCCAAGTTTAAGAAAACTTTTTCAAGATGGTGTATTCAAAGGATTAATTTACCTAGCAGAGAGTAGTTATGATAGCTGATGAGCTAGTGGACTGAAATCTACACTCAGAGCAGACTATATTAATGAAGTTGAGATTCCAGAAACTTCTGGGTATCATATAAAGAAAGGAGTCTAAATATTCAGGAAGAAAGCAAGGCACATTTATCATGTGCAACAGATACATTAAGCCAAATACATATGCCCTCTGGAGGATCTAGAGGGCACTCCACTGAGGCTTAAAAAATATACCTGTAAAGAGAGAACCCGCATTCAATCAATAACCAACCAACCAGTCAGTCGAATCTACGGTGGCCATCTTCTAGGACCCAACGATAAAGTTAGAAAATGCTCCACTTCATGGTACTCCTTAATTTTGGTGGGGATGATCAGATCCCAGTGTACCGGAAGTTATGACAGCCCTTCTGAACTACCAGACTCCAGGTGCGCACAAGCTTCACATCAGTGACCCAGTCTCCAGAACTGACTTAGTTTATACACCAAGAGCCTTTGCATGAAGCAGAGCCTGTACAATTTTCAACAACTATCCTGTGACAGCACAGAAAATATGACTCCAAACCGTCTTCACACCCATCTCAAAGGGACCTGTAAACATTTACCAGGAAATGTTACACAGACAGAAAGAAAATCTTCCAATTTTTGTGACTCCAAGGAAATGGTAATCTCAAGGAATAAAGAACATCACTTTGGTCCACTTTTCAGGCAAGCTTGTGAAATTCAGGTTATAAATAACTTACCGTCTCAACCGAAAACAACTGCAAGTCCAGGATGTCCACAAAACGAAGCTCTGGCTATTTGAGTGATAATATGGCATAAAGGAGCAAGGATAAGCCCCTAGAAATAATGCCAGGTACCAAAATCAAACAAAAATCAGGGGTGCATGGGTTGCTCAGTCAGTTAAGCATCCTACATGGCTCAGTTCATGATCTCATGATCCCTGAGTTCAAGCCCCACGTCGGGCTCTGTGTTGACAGCTCAGAGCGTGGAGCCTGCTTCAGATTCTGTGTTTCCCTCTCTCTCTGCCCCTCCCCCACTCACACCTGTCTCTCAAAAATAAATAAACATTAAAAAAAATTAAAATGAATCAATACTATGCTCCGAGTGAAATAACAGAGATCAGGGCTATCCTGTAAGAATTGAAAGGTTCAGGTTAGTGATTGTTATCACAATCCCATCTAATTCTCTTTTTGGGGTTATGGGTAAAAAAAAGTAGGTAAGAAGGAAAATGACAGTGAATTTTACAAAGTTTATCATGTGGTGAACAGATTGCAATTGCTCTTCTGTTTGTTGTCTCTTTATTGGAGTTAAGGACACGTGCCCTACCTCTGGAATGCAGACATCAGGCTGACTTCATCACTCCACCCTGATCGGTGCCATTATCAGAGAATAGTAGAGTAAATTTCCATCATGATACAGAGATACAATGCTATCACTCTCTTATCTCAAAATTATGCCAACTCTCGGACTCTCTTCCACAACTTAATCTCCAAGAGTTTAAATTACCTCATTATAGCACAGGACATCCCTCTGGTCTACTATATTGATAGCATCATGCCAGTGATAAGGAATGAGCAGATACCTTTCAAAGTATTCAGCGGTCTTCCATGTCTGTGGCATTCTTGGGGATGTTGGAAACCAGTGGTTTATAACATTTTGGTATAATACCACCAGAGTGAAAGCAAAACTGGTATACCATATTACACTTACCACCATGAAAGAAAGCACAATCCTCAAGGGGGTCACTTTGGACCTTGAAGGCAAATCTATCAAAATGATCCATTTGTCAGGTAAATCATAAATCCCAGCCTTAGGTGGACTCCCCAACTTGGAGTGAGCAAGTGAGCAAGAAGCTCTACCACTTGATCAAAGCATCAACCAGTGCTTGAATCATCTATGGCATATCAGGAGTGGACACTTAATGAAGCCAGTGGCAAGGACTCATGGGAGAATCATAGCCCAAGCTACTATGGTTTCAGAAAAATATATTCTTTGATGACTGACTCTTCCCTCTTTCAGGGGCAATGTCTGCTTGTTACTGTGAGAGTAAGGCAAAAGAAGAGAAGGGAATCATTTCATGTAGAGAGGATATCTTGAGCCAAGAGAAAGCAAAGTGTGTATGGAATGCTCTAGAAACCGTACATCTTATAATAATGCTGGCACTCAGAGTTTCTCCATCTGAGTAGATTTTTTAAGTGGGGACAAAGATCTTCCTGTTACATTGTATAAAATTTGTCCAGATGAATTTGAACTAGTCTGATTTGCTCCTGGTTTTAAAATTCTATAGCCAAGGATGCCTGGCGGAAGATATTTTTCATGTTGGTCAGGACAAACTATTCTACTGTGAGTTGTACTTGGGTACTAGGAGATTCAGTACACAGCTTGATACAGCTGGAAATGACTCTGTGCTGCATAAACTCGGCACTGCAGTGACTTAGAAAACAATCTGAAGCCCAGGGTATTTAAGCTCATCAGAAACTGACAGCTCTAAAACAGGCTCCATACAAAGAAGGTGTTTTTGAATACGGAATATATATATGTGTGTGTAATATAATTATATATTATATGTGTAATGATGAATATACGTCTAATGCATTTAAACACTAGCAATTGAACATTGCTGCAGACCAAATGCTATATGGCCACAATAACTGTATTTAGTACATATGCTGTGTCATTTGGGATTTGAGTTCTTGGCAGATGAAATATAAAATATTCATTTTCTTATTCACTGGTTGGTTGGTTTGGTTTTTTTTTTTTTTTGGTTCCAGAAATAAAGCTTTCAATAATATTTTTTTTCAGTCACCAATCTAAGCTCTCAGTAGGAAAATAAAAAGTTGCTCTAGTCTTTCACTCTTTTTAATTTTTTGGGGCAAAACATAAGGGTGAGCTAACTCTAAACTCAGTCTGCATTAGTGACTGTTGGTTGGATAAGCTACAAGTGACCAACTTCATGGGTACTTTTTTATATTAAGTATCCAAAAACATATAATAGAGCCTAAATATATTCTCTATCTGTTAGCATCACAAAACCCTTAATACAGTTTAAAAAAATTAAGGTTTGTTCCATTTTTAAATGTCTTCCCTGTACTTGTTGAAGAGACAGAACATAATCATATAGCCACTGAGACGCACAAAGCAAACATTTTCTGAGTGTTGTACCATCAAAAGAGTGTGCAACTCCACACCATCAAACTGACGGGTACAGTCTAACTCTTTGAGATGATTGGATCAACCGTGAGACGACAATGCTTGCTCTCTCTGTCCGCTCCAAACTGGGCTTGCTTTGTGTGATATGTAGTTGTGCATGGGTAGACCAAACATGCCTTTTCAAGAAAATATTTCAGTATATTTTATTTCTTAGAGCAGTGTTAGGTTCAAGCAACAGACATGGTGCTTTGAATCTTTGGGTCTTATATGTATCCCCACACTACCCTTTGCCCATAGAGATATTTGGATTGTTTTTATGATTTTTAATATGTATAGTTAAAATATGAATAATGGAAATAAATAATCATAATATTTATATAATATATAATATAATTACAATATGTAGAAAAAGTAACTAAATATTCAATAGCAGTTCTAAGAGTAAGAAAAGAAATAAATGTTAGAAAATAGGACAAGAAAATAATGACAATTCTAAAATACTAGTTTATCTAATTTTCTAAATAGAGAAAAGAGAGAATAAACCATTATGGAAAACAGATGAAACAGAAGATACAAAGGTATCATAAGAGACTATTGCCACAGCTCTGTGCAAAGGAATTTGAAAACCTGCATAACGTGATTAATTTTCCAGGGAAAAATAATTTATCAAAACATCCCAGTAGACACAGAATGTTTGAAATAACCAAATACTGGAGGAAAACTATGGAGGAAGTATTTAAAGAACTCTTCACAAGAATCATCAAGTCCTGATTTTTTCACTAGAGAATTCTGTCAGAGCTTCAGAGACTATCTAATCCCAATACTGTTAAACTACACCAGGAAGTAGGGGGAAACTCTTTAAAAACAATTGCAACCCAAAGTTTACCTATCACACTTACAGAACTATCCTAAACAAAATATTACTAAATAGAATTCAACACATATATTTCAAAATAATATATCATGATCAAATGGGAATTTATTTCACAAATATAAAAGACTAGTTCAATTTTAGAACA
Source organism: Mungos mungo (assembly GCA_004023785.1). Taxonomy (NCBI): domain Eukaryota; kingdom Metazoa; phylum Chordata; class Mammalia; order Carnivora; family Herpestidae; genus Mungos; species Mungos mungo. The sequence continues at coordinate 17,541 of PISW01014315.1, forward strand.
TCCATTAATATAATTACCTATATTAATAAACAGAAGGAGAACAAATAAAATATTTTATCTTTAGAGTCGACACCTATTTCTGCATCAAAGTATTATTAATTGAATAATTAATTGAAACATCCTTAAAATGATAAAACTTATATACCTTATTCAAAAAGTCAGTGTCCTACTTAAATGGAAAATTACTAAAGTCCAACTTCCTAAAATCAGGAACAAGGCATGAAGGCGCCTATCACTACTCCTTTTTAATGGTTCACTGAAGATACCAGACTTTACAGCCAGAATGAAGAAACCAATTAGAGGCTTTAATATTAAAAAGAATTTTTTAAAATATCTCATTGAAGGTAATATAATTTCACATCTGAAAAAGCTCAGAAGGTTTAATGCTGAAGCTAAAACAAGTAGTAAGAAGATTTAGTCATATATAGAAGAATGTAAAACTAATATTAAAAAATTAATTATAGTTACCTATACAAACACTAGTATTTAATAAATATAATGGTAGAGATGATTTCGTTTATTAAAAATATGAGAGACATAAATCTAATGAGAAATGTACAAAATTTGCATGTGGAGAACTTTAAAAAAGGCACCCTGGGTGTTTCAGTTGGTTAAGCATTGGACTCTTGATTTTAGCTCAGGTCATCATCTCATGGTTTGTGAGTTCAAGTCCCATGTTAGGCTCTATGCTGACCATGCAGAGCCTACTTGGAATTCTCTCTCTCTCTCTCTCTCTCTCTCTCTGTACCCTTCCCTCCTTCTCTCTCTCACTCTCCCTCTTTCTGTCCCCAATCCCTGCCTTTCAAAGTAAATAAACAAATTTTTAAAAATAAAATAAAATATTCACACAAAGACCCAATCATGGCTAACATTTTGCATTAAGTTGTTAGGTCTTTTAGGTCTTTTTTTTTTTTTTTTTCTTTCTCTTGTTTCTTCCATGTTTCTTCCACGACATATGGAAGAGTCCAGGATAACTGTCTTAAATTAGAGTGCTCCAAACACTGGATCAGTCTATTTCCTTATGGAGTATTTTGACTTATTTTCCATCGTCACTATTTTCTAGAAATGGAAATTAAGTTGAGAACATTTGCCAATCCAGAAAATGTACAAAAACCGGCATTAAATTTCAGCGCACTGCAGAAGAAATGGCTGTAACATTACTCCAAAGACTGGGAGAGTCTCAGGTATGGTTTCAATTGGTTGTTTTCCAAACGTTTATTTAATTGTCCATATATTGTTTACTGGAAATCCCATATTTCTCTCAGCGATATAAAATGCAACTTTTATGGTATACTAAATGCTTCTGTCTACCCTGGATTTTATATTCTGTTGCATGGGTGGGCAATATCTTTTGGTTTTAAGTAGAGCATAACAGAGCATAGTATAATATAGTACCATATAATACATTTTATATTTGGTGCAGCCATCCAGGTGCCCCTAAATTTTAAAAATCTATATTAAAAAAAATCACTTGAGATCATCTTATATTTGTTCAGTGAAATAATGGTATTATGATTACATAAGAAAATCTTGGGGGAGAGGGGCACCTGGGTGGCTGAGTCAGTTAAGTGTCCTGCTTCAGCTCAGGTCATGATCTCACAGTCTGTGAGTTTGAGCCCCACATCAGGCTCTGTGGTCAGCATAGAGCCTGCAGCCTGCTTCAGGTTCTGTGTCTCCCTCTCTCTCTGACCCTCCCCTGCTCACACTCTCTCTGTCTCTCTAAAATAAAAACATTTTTAAAAATTAAAAGATCAGAAATGTCTAATTCTTAGGGGGAAATGACTATAGACATGACATCTACAATCTATCTTCAAGTGGTTTAGTTACATGTATAAACAAATATGGCAGTTTCAACAACTGTAAATAACAATTATATAATTCTGTTAGACTTCTGAATGGTTCAGAGTTTTCATCACAAAATGCTCAGAAAATGTGATCCTTTTGAATTTTTTATCTATACTTTTGCTCTTTTAGCTGCATTGTCTTTACATGGACCATTGTTTTCTTTTTTTATTAAATGTTTTTCTATTTTGTTTGGATGTTTACATCTCATTGATGAAAGAGCGCCAATCTCTTCAGGTCTGAAGTTTGCTTACAGTCAGCTTCCATTCTCCTTGGTTAACCTTGGTTAATGTCCACAAGGTCATTATTTAATTACCCTAAGAATGTGAGCTGTAGAGACTGTTGATATCAAATTTAGTTATTAGTTCAAAACTCCAGTAATTTAAAGGAATGAGGTGATATCTGAAATTTTAATTCAGTACCCTCTTATTTTCCTTCCTTATTTATTTATTTTTTGCCATCCTTTCTTGATTGACTTTAGTCTTTTTAGGTGCCAGACTTTAATATCACTTAGGTGCAATGGAAAAATGCTTTTCTTTCTTTTCTCTTTCTCCTATTTCCTTTTGTGTATAGAGAACTTCAGTATTACTTATTGGGTGGGTTAATAGAGAATAAGTGGCTACAAACAATGCATCTCATTTATTTGTTTATATTTTTTTAGAGAGAGAGAGAGAGAAAGAGCATGAATGAGGGAGGGGCAGAGAGAAAGAAAAACAAAATTGGAAGCAGGCTCCAGATTCTGAGCTATCAGCACAGAGCCCGATATAGGGCTCAAACTCATGAACCATGAAATCATGACTTGAGCCAAAATCAGACACTTAACCAACTGAGCCACCCAGGCACCCTGTATGCATGTCATTTCTGCTCTACTCTTCATACTATAAATTTATAAGGGGTCTGAATTTATAGGGGGAAAACCTGAATCATAGGAGACAAGTTCATTTAAAAGTTCAACTTTGGCTGCATGGACCTAGAATATCAATAAATAACTAAGCAATGAAATTTGGAGGAACAAAGAATATGTAAAGTGCTTATGGCTCTTAAGGTGATTAGAGGGAATGAAACTTTAAAAATTAAACCTACATATAGATTTCCAACTAATTTCTGACAGAGGAACCAAGAATATACAATGGGGAAAGGATAGTCTTCTCAATAAATGGTATTGAAAAAAGTAGGAAGTCACATATGAAAGAATGAAACTGGATCCCTTTCTTACACTACACAGAAAAACCAACTCAAAGTCAGGGCACTGGGTGGCTCAGTTGGTTGAGTGTCCAAGTCTTGATTTGGGTTCAGGTCATGATCTCCGTTTGTGGGTTTGAGCTCTGCATCAGTTGGTCTGCTTAGGATTCTCTCTCTCTCTCTCTCTCTCTCTCTCTCTCTCTCTCTTTCTCTGCCCCTCCAATGTACTCACTTTTTCTCTCTCAAAATATAGAAAATAAGCTTTAAAAAGTATTAAAAACTCAACTCAAATTGAAATGAAGACATGGACATGGGACCTGAAACCATAAAAATCCTATAACAACATATAGGGGGTAAACTCCTTGACAATAGTCTTGACAATGATTTTTTTTTAACTTGACACCAAAAACAGGAACAACCAAAGAAACATACAAGTGTGACTCTAACAAACTAAAGATATTTTGCACAGAGAAAAAGAATTAACAAAATAAAAAGAAAACCTACAGAATGGGAGAAGGAATGGGAAAATCATACATCTGATAAAATCAAAAATATAGAAGAAATTCTTACAACTCAGTAGCAAAGCACAACAAAAACACAATAACCTCAAAACAATCCAATTAAGAAAAATTGACATGACACCCTCAAGGTCCATCCACTTTCCTACAAATGGCCAGATTTCATTCTTTCTCATTGCCATATAGTACTCCATTGTGTATATATACCACATCTTCTTGATCCACTCATCAGGTGATGCACATTTAGGCTTTTTCCATGTTTTGGCTATTGTTGACATTGCTGCTATGAACATTGGGGTATATGTTCTCCTATGCATCAGCACTTCTGTATCCCTTGGGTAAATCCCTAGCAGTGCTATTGCTGGGTCATAAGGGAGTTCTATGGATAGTTTTTTGAGGGACCTCCACACTGTTTTCCAGAGTGGCTGCACCAGTTTACATTCCCACCAACAGTGTAGGAGGGTGCCCGTCTCTCCACACCCTCGCCAGCATCTATAGTCTCTTGATTTGTTCATTTTAGCCACTCTGACTGGTGTGAGGTGGTATCTCAGTGTGGTTTTGATTTGTGTTTCCCTGATGATGAGTGATGTTGAGCATCG